>JABTXL010000888.1:1130336-1157349 GCA_025134845.1 Neodon shergylaensis
AAGGAAGGAAGGAAGGAAGGAAGGAAGGAAGGAAGGAAGGAAGGAAGGAAGGAAGGAAAGAAAGAAAAGCCAATCCCACCGGGACTGGAGTTCCGGAGTTCTGGGCACTCAGAACTCAGGAGTGGGGTAACAGTGTTCCTCCCTAGGAACCACATACTAAGGAAGGCTACGCTTGTATTTGTGCACACCTCTGACTGCTCCAGTGCAAGGTGCTGGGGTCTGGTCCTTTTCCAACAGACACTCCTGTCATTTTCTTTGTCCTAATTTCAATCCAGCTAAATCTGTTGGTTCCAAGAGCTGTCAGTCCAACCACACACTCCTTAGGGTATCATTAGCCTTGTTCTCTCTGTCTGCCCTGGAAATGGGGAGGGACAATCCACTGACCATCACCCCTTCTCAGCTCCTGACCACACAGCAGTCACAAAGAAGCTAAGCCTTAGGTGTTTTTGTGCAGATATCAGCTGGATGGGTCGTTCCTTCCTAGCGAGATCTCTAATGAAATCTCAATTTCCAAAAGACAAAGAGTAATGGTTTGTGGGGGGCCTTTAGCCCTTAGGCAGACCAGGCTCTGACTGCTGTAGGATTCAGCCCCAAAAGATGCAGAGGCAGCCCACAGAGAACTAGCAGAGCAGAAGGAAGTACTGCTGAGATTCTCTGCAAGTCACCTTCAAGCCTCAGGCCTCCCCAGGTGTGGGGCTGGGAGGCAGGTCTTCCTAATTCTGGAACTGGGCTCCTGCTACCAGCCAGTTCCAACAAACTGCTCACTGTGACGAGTTCTGCCGGTGCGGATTCAGATCCGCTTGCGCATCGTTCCGCTGTCACGTGTCCGCCCCCAACCTCACACTTGTGCTTTTAATCTGCCGCACTTCCATCTGCTCCTCCAGACCCTCCCTTGCCCTCCGGCTGCCGCACACACATATGTGTGCGTGCCCACACAGTTTATCTCCTGAAACGGAGAGATGAGGTTTTTCATACGGATATGCGTGAGCCAAGGTGCGGTGCAGATTTAGGCTGGCTCCCAGGCAGGGTAAGGGAGTGAGGGCTACGGTATATATGACAAGAAAAATGACGCCTTCGCCCATGCTAGCTTAATTTTAGTCAGGGTTCATCTCTCCAGGTTCCGCTTAGTCGGAATCTGATTTGCCTCCAACAAGCCACTAACCCTCGATGTCTAGCTTATACCTTCTTGTCTTACAGCAAAGAAGCTCTGACTCAGAAGGGCCAGGTGAGGAATCTTTAGTATCTGTCCCCTAGTTGGACAACGGCCCAATCAAAGAAGTGTGCGACAAAAGGCCAGGAGACCTTTTGGCAGCCCTCCCATGATCAGAGTGCAGATGCAAAGTTTCTCTCAACCCACTGTGATCTCAGAGCCTTGTGCTGAGTTGGCTTGACTCCTTTGATGCCTTGCTCATAAAAAGTGATGCTGTTGGGGATAGGACAGGGTTGCCATGAGGATTAATTATGGTGATTCCTATAAAGCTCCGCACACCGTGCTTGGCACACAACAGGCTTTGAAGAACAGGGTCGACTTTGTTACACTGGTGCAACTACTCCACAGATGTCCCTCCTGGGACATACCTGCAGGCTCTTCTCAAGGATCATGAAACATGGGAATTTTAATCAGCATATAAGTAAAAGCTGCAACTCAGAAGGTTTAGGTCAAATATAAACATGCACATCCATTATTATCCCTCAAATTATTTTTTTCTTATAAAGCTAATAAAGTCTGATGCGGCCTTTGTACGTAAACCATCCATTGTAGCCTTACTGAACCTTAAAATGAAGGTAGTCTTAGGGTCATGTTCTGGATCCCACCTCTATTTCCGCCCTAGGTTTCATACCTTTGGGGTTCACTGCAATGTTCCAGCACTTCAGAGAAGCCTGGGCATTGTTGGTTGAGTGACAGCTGCCCCACTGTGCCCTCTCCTCCGGCATAGTTTCCCATTGTTTGCTTGGATACACTCACTCCCTGGCCTTCCGCACCTGCTGTCCTCTGATCTTTTCCAAAAGACAGTCTACTTTCTTCTCTAAATTCCGCATGCGCACACGTGCGCGTGTGCACACACACACAGCTCCAGCATATCGACAAACATCTTTTGTTACAATACTAAGTTATAGGTTCTCTTTAATGAAGTGGGACTAGAGTTGGGCCCTCCTTACAGATGAGGAAACTGAGGCACTCAAAGGTTAAACAACTGGTTTAAGCTGCTTCTCATCCCTTCCCCCCTCCCTAACTCCCTCCTTCCTTCCCTCCCTCCCTCATCCCTCTACTTCACATGAAGTCCTCTCCAGCTCACATTCCCTATCTTGTGTCTTAATTTCTGCTGTGTAATGGACTTTGAAATATTCCTTGTTATGAAGCTCATTTTTTTTGGTTTTGTTTATTGTTTGTTTATTTCCTAAATAAAATTAAATTCATTAAGGTGGCTAAAATTTTTCTATGGGAAATCTCGGGGCCCAGACAAAGAGAACTAGACACAGACTGGAGGAGCATAATAACCTTACTGTAGGGACCTGAGGGCAGGGCTTGGCTCTGCCATTCAATCTGCTCACAAGAGCAATTGCATGAACCATCAGTACTGAGAGAGGCTTCCTCTCTATCCTGGCATTGTCTCCTTTGGCTCCCAAAAGCCATAATCAGATACTACTGGTGATCGCATTCCCCAGATGTATGTGGTTGATACCGGATTCTCCTTCAAAAGGCCTGGCATGGGTGACCTTTTTTGTTGCTTGTGAGCAATTGGAGGCCTAAGGCCTGGAGTCTGGAGCCAAACCCCAGCCCAGCAGTCTCTGTTTTGCCCTGAGTAATGACATCCTCACACAGATACCTACTTTCAAATTCTTCAAAGGCCTTTCGTCTCAATGAGTGCACTTCATTGGTGCAACATCCCTTATCAGGCAGGTGCCATTGTTCCCACCTGAAGCTGAAAACCTAGAGAGGCAATGTCTTGTCCAGAATTTCCTGAGGAAATATGACAGCACCACAACCAGCGCCCAGTCCTACCTTGAGCATCTCCGCCTACTTCCTGGGCCTGTGGCCAGCATGAAAGGGAATAAAACTTTAACTCCTTTAATGACTTATCAGAAAGCCTTGCTAATCCATCAACAGTCTGCTACTTAACAGCCTAAATCCTTGCATGGTGAAGGATTACCTTCCCTTTTGATCAACCGCACACGTGGGGTGGTTGCCAATGTGTAGAAGCCACTTTCATCTTCAAAAAGATGGAGATTTCCATTTCAGTGTCTGATTTCCAGACACTGCCTTCCTTCCTCAGACGGACAGGAGCCTGATGTCTGTGTGGCTATCAACAGCAGCTTAGCCGGTTATTGAAATGATTGCACATCCCTGGAATTTCCCTCCTTCTTTTCCTCAGTAAACATCATTAGACGCTTACTATGTGCTATGCACTGTGCTCCACCATCCAACACGACTTTGGTTAAATGGGTCCTATTCTTTCATCTGCTTCTACTGTAACTTGTGTTTGTGTATGTGTGTGTGTGTGTGATATGCTGCATGTTCATGTATGTGCATGTGTGTCGGTATACAAGCACATGTATGTTTGCATGGGGAGACCAGAGTTTAAGGGTGTTTGCTTCAATTGCTCTCCACCTTATTTATTTTTATATTTTATATAGTTATTTATTTTTACTGTATGAATATTTTGCCTGCATGTATGTCTGTTTGCCACATGTGTCTGGTCCCTGTGGAGGTCAGAAGAGGGACCAAACACCCTGGAGCAAAAGTAACAGGCAGCTATTAGCCACTGTTTGGGTGCTGAGAATTGAACCCAAGTCCTCTGCAAGAGCAGTAGGTGTGTTTAACTGCCAAGCCATCTCTTTAGCCACCCCCTTTTTCTGAGACAGGGCTCTCACTAAACATGAAGTTCAGTGTTTAATCACTTGATTAATAAATCAAGACTGCTTGGCCAGTGCATTCTAGTGATCCACCAGTTTCTACCTTCCCGGCACTGAGATTACAGGCATGCACCATTGTGTCCTGCTTTTTATATGGGTGCTGAGGATCTGAACTCAAGTCTTCATGCTGGCACAGTAAGCGCTTCGTTGGCTGGGGCCTCTCCCCAGCCCCTCCATTGCAATCAGAGCAAGATATCATCAAGTCCGAAAACAGAGTATATGCAAAGAAAACTCCTCTTGATGCTGGCAAGGTCTCAGCCCCTGGTTCTTGCACCCCATGTCAGATGTTACAGAAGCATGCCATGACGGAAGAAGGAAGGATTAGCCCTCCATAGTGCAGGCATAGAGAGGGTGCTTGGGCCCTTCAAGCTAACGAAAGTTTGTGACTTTGGCCTCTCTGCTATCACGTCACCTCCTCCACGGCTGAAGGAATGCTGTGGGAGGGTGGGTAGAAAGTGTGTGAGACTCGGCGGATGAGGGAGAGCATGTGTGAAACTCTGTTTTCTGCATGTGCTCTGGCTGCTGCCATCATGAACACGCATGGTGGCTGCCTGGAGAGGAGCTGCACAAAATACACGAATGAGAGCCGAAAGAAGACTAACTGAGATGAAGAGGGTCAGGGGTTGGGTAATAAGAGGGTAATGGAGAAGGATTGATGGGATCGAGACGCACAGTATATGTATATAAAACCGTCAAAATGTTCTAACTTTGAAAATGGTGGAGGCCAGTGAACAACACTATGAACCATTGAATTATATGATAGACAAATTGTATGCTCTGTGAATTATTAGGCAATTGTTTTAAACAGAGAGAGATGGGACTTAGCAGGAGATTGCTGGGTTATTGGAGACATCCCTTTGAAGGAACTAGTACAGTCCCTGCTGGTGGGGCCCCAGCATCTCTCTCCCTCTCTGTCTTGCAATCTGTGAGCCAAGCTGATCTAAGCACTATGATTTTGAACATCCATAATTGTGCATTAAATAACATTATTAGCCTGTATTAATTGTACAAAATTATGAACCTCATGATGAGGTTTTTATGCTTTGATGATATGCCATCCACCTTACCCACTCTGTTTTCCCTCCTTACCCATCTCTTCTCCTTTTCAAAAGGTCCCCCTTAAGGTTCATGTCTTTTTTAAACCTAGAGCTACATATGAGACAGAACATGTGATATTTGTATTTCATAGTCTAGATATATGATGTTTCCCAGCTCCTTTCATTTTGCTGCAAGATGCATAGTTTAATTTTTAATGACTGAATGAAACTCCATTGTATATACTGCCTTCACCCATTCATTTGTTAGTGATTCCATTAAAAATTCTCCCCATCCTCCTCCTCCTTCTTCTTCTTTCCTCCTCCTCCTCCCCTGCTCACCCCCCCCCCGTTCCTCCTCCTTCTTCTGGTGGCGGTGGAATTGAGGACACCAATGGTGGCTTGTGCATGACAGGCAAGACTACACGCTCAGTTCTTAAAGAATCCTTTTCTAGATAGCCTCAGATATTTTGTTATAGTAATGGAAAAATCAACTAAGATAGACAAGTGGTAATTGTATAAAGAGAATTTAACCTGTCCTATTTAGCCATTTAGGTGGAAGGGGGCCATTTTGAACAGTCATGAATAACTTCTAAGAAGATCTGATCTCCTCTTGCCCTTCTGTGTTTATCTAGGAGACTTTCACCATTTAAATCCTGTGGGTTTAGTCTTGTGGTCCTGATTGCAGTACATATCTAGCCTCCAGATCACTAAAACAGCAACAAAGAAATGAGTGTTTCTCCTTCCCTTTGCCTCTTAGAACTAATGGAATCGTACAAAATTCAGGTCATGGACTGAAGTAGGAATGGCTTTGAAACACGGACATTTCAAATAAAGGGGCTGCTGCTGTTATCACTGGCTGCACTGAGAACAGAAAATCCTCTCTGCAGAGGTGGTGGCAAATATTCTGCAGTGGGCGGCTAGAAAAACTGGCCCCCAGTAGGCTGTTTCTAGAGAAGCTTTGGGCCCAACATAAACCAAACAACAGGGACCCCAGTTCAATCCAAACAAGCTCTGGATACACAGCCAGCCTATTGCTTTGGGCCTGGGCCTTTGGTTTGCTATTTATTACCTTGAAGACTTACCAATGGGTTGTTTGATTCCCAGGTTGCAGGAGAAATCCCCCCCTGTTCTGGTAACAACACCATGGTTTTTCTGGGGGAACCATGCCTCTTCTATGCTTATGTCACATATTTCAGGTGCTGCTGACTAGGTCATTTTCTGTTGCTATACCCCAATACCACAGATTAAATCATTTATGAAGGATAATGGATTATTTCTGTTCATGTCCTAGAGGCTAGATTGTACTGATGCGTCTACTCAGGGCCTTGTACTGAGTCATAACATGGCTGGGATGTGAAAAAGCAAGCAGTCACGTTGAAGAGACAGACATGGCAACTGTCAGGGTTTGAACGTAAAATGTCCCCTCCTGGCTTAAGGACTTGATTGCTTGATTCCCAGCTGGAGTGCTCTTTGGAGAGGTCTGGATCTTTTGGTTATGTGGTCTAGCTAGGCTAGTAGAAGCGGTTCACTCAAGGGTAGGCCCTGAAGGTTGGATTCACTTCTGATTTGGGAACTCCCCCCAGGATTTCTAGTCTGTACTTTCTATGAGGAGCCATAGCTCCAGCAACCATGGATGGGCTCCACCATGCCTTTTCTACTAGGAGACATTGGAATTCCCTGGAGCCAAGAGGCAAAACAAGCCTCCCCTGCTTTAGGTTGCTTCCCTCAAGTATTTTGATCACAGTGATGAGAGAAGAATCCGCCACAGAAAGCAGCTGGTGCTTCCAAGTTCATTCCCACGGTAACTTACCCAGTCACTGTAGAGCAAGCACTCACTCCTGCAAGAGTTCACTCAGTTCCATGAGTAGCGTTAATCCCTCTTAACAGCTTGATCTCCTATTAATGCTCACCTCGCCCCCACTGCCCAATACTCAATATGCGATTCAGAGGGGGATAAACCGTAGCATCTCATCCCCAGACACAGAGTCTTAGCTTGGTAGCCTGGAGTCTAACTGTGAGCCAATAAAAGCAATTCCCTTCTAAAGTTCAATGACAGGGACCTGAAGAGATGGTTCAGTAGTTAAGAGCCATCTTGAGATGTTAAGAACTGTTCTTGAAGAGAACCAGTTTGGTTCCCAGCACTCATGTCAACCAACTCACAACTGCCTGTAACTCTACATCCAGGAAATTGGATGCCCTCTTATGGCCTCTGTTGGCACCTGCACACATATGTACATGTACACCCCTACACATGCATGCGCATAAATATTAAAAAATAACATTCAGTAGCAAAACAGGCTTAGAGTAAGTATTCCTAATGCAAAGGACTTGAGACACAGACTTGAAGAAAGGGGGGGGTATCAGTTCCCCCAAGCAAATCCAAAACCCAAGACAGCAGACATTAAATCTTAAACCTGGAAGACAATCTTCCACTTCAAAGGCCTCCTCTTTAGATACACTAAGTGGTTTGGACCCCAAGAGATAGCATGGATCCTGTGGTTTTTCTGGACTTTCTCCTCTCAGATTGAACTCTGATGACTGCAGCTCTCTAAAGCAGGCTTTATGTTCTGATGGCTGTATACTTTGGAGGTCACAACAGGACTCTGGTCACTGTGGCCCAACCACAGATGATCCTGGGACTCTGCAGCAGTTTGAGCTCCACATTTCTTTTCAGCATGGTCCTCTTAGGGGTTCATGTCTATTGCTTCATGTCTATGAATGTGCTCATTGAGGTCTAGGTGGAGGAAGGCCAGGACTCAATGGATCCTGCATTATTTGCCTATGGAAACACCACTAAGTGTGTACCACTGAGGCACACAGTTTGTCCTTCGGTTCCTGAGTCACATGCTGTTCCTAGGACTGGTACTGTTTAAACCATGATTAGTTAACCAAAGAATGTTATGCCAGATTTAAGGAGCAGAGACTCCAGGTAGCCCTGGGCAGTGATCCTGTCCTGCACTCAAGGTGCTAAAGACAACCTCAGGAATCTCTGAAATGACTTCAGAGCCCTGCCAAGCCCCTTCCACACACACTGTGCTTCTGAAGAGCCACACTTGGCTCCCTTCCTCCCTCGCTAATCTCACAGTTAGAAACCAGTTCCTCGGTGCACACTTGCATACTTTCCCCGTTTGTGTGGCCAGACTGGATTTTCCAGCTTTTATGCCTCTAGCTCATCGCTTTGTTCTCACAGATCACCGTATGTGGCCCTGAGCAGCATGAACGCTCTGCAGCTTAGGCCATTTTTCTGCCCGATTTCCTCGTTCATTGCTCTTGGTTTGGACCTTGCACAAGATCCTGGGACACAGAGAGAATTCAGTTAAATTCGTTGCCAATGTATAAGAAAAAGTAGCCTTTGCTCTGTGTGTTCCTCCACTTCTATTTAAGATCTCATCCACGTGTTTTTCCTGGACACCGTTCTGCCAGTGTTTATATTAGTTACCTTGCATGCTGTAACAAAACCACCAGACTGAAGTATGTATCCGGGCTCCTGATTTAAGGGTAGACTTCGTCATTGCAGAAGGGACCTAACAGCAGGAGTGTGCGGTGGCTGGTCACATTGCATGCCAAGGAGAAGATGAATTCTAAGGCTTAGCTTGCTTTCTCCTTTTAATTTAGTCTAGGACCCCAGCCCATGGGGAGTGTACCGCCACACTCAGGTGGGTCTGGTACCTTGGAAAATGAATCCCATTTTATTTTTGCAGATTTGTAGCAAGTTTGCTGTGATTTCATCACGTGTAGATTCAAGGGGCCGCTACCAAGGTCAAGACAGAGAACAGTTTCCTCATAAGGCTTTTGCAGCTGCATCCACATTCCTCTCCACCCCACTGCCAACACCCACCACCCTGTTTCCCATCCCTATAACCATGTCATTCAGGGCTGTGAATGAGGGTATACTGTAAGTTCACCCTTTAAAATTGATTTTGAAAGTCATTGTCATTCCCTACAGTTCAGTAAATCGTGCCTGTCAACAGTTGCTGAGAATCACTCCGCATTGTACAGCCACCTCAACATGCTTAACCTTTGACCTGCTCTGCCACTTCACACACTTTTAGTATTCCATAGGAACAATTCACATCATGTGCAGTTTTTTTTTTTCATGTGCAGTTTTTTATGTGAATATGGTTTTCATTTCTCTGAGATTTATTTCCCCAGAGGGCAATTGCCAAGTCATTTAGTAATTATACATTTAATCATCTTGGAGACTGTCTTACTGCCTTGCAGAGTGGCTGGGCCATCCTATATCCCCACCAGCAATGCATATGTGGTCCATTTTCTCATCAGCGTTTGGCCCCGTTATTTATTTAACCATTCTGTTAAGTGTGCACTGACATCCCACTGTGGCTTCAAATTTTTTGTTTTTGTTTTTCTGGCTTCAATTTGCATTTGCTGGTTAGCTATGACTCTGAGCATCTTCTCATGTCCTTATTTGTCATCAATATATCTTTCCCAGGAAAACATGTTTGAGTCTCTTCTCCATTTTCCAACTGGATAACTGCGTGTGATGATTTTTGCTAGTTTGCCATTAACTTTGAAGGTATCTTTATATATTCTAGGAACCAGCAGGACATGGCTATCCAGGATTCAGGTTCACAAGTATTTTCTCCCTCTGTATGATTCATCTTCTCCTCATCTAATGTGGTCCTTCCCAGAGTGCAAATGTTTCATTTTGATGTTAAGTTTCTTAATTTTTTTATCTTATGAAACAGCTTGTGGTATTAAATCTCATGGGTTTTTTTTTTTTCCCTTACCCTGGGCCAGGAGTATTTTCTTATAGGGCCAGGTGGAGTCATGCGTACCTGCAATCCCCAATGCTTGGGAAGCAGAGGTAAGAGGACCATGAGTTCAAGGCCAGCCTTGGTTACATGGTGATCTCAAGATCAATCTAAAACTCATAGTAAAACCGTGTCTCAAAAAAGTGAAGGAAAAAGAATATTTTTTCCTAAATGTTTTATGTTTCTATTTCATATTTAAGTCCATGCTCCATTTAGATTTAATGTTTGTATAAGGTATGAGTGAATGGATATTCCTATGGCCAAATAATTCTATTTTACAGATGGAAAAAAAAGCCAGAGAGAGCTGAAAAATAAAAATAAGGCCTAATAACTGCTAAAGGAGAAAAAAAACAGCTATTGATGCTATAATTAATCTCCTCTCTTCACCTCCCCTTCCCTCCCCTTCCCTCCCCTTTCCTCCCCTTCCCTCTCCTCCTCTCCCCTCCTCTCTCTCCTCCTTTGGGAACATATGCCCCAGCTTCCTGAAGGCATTCATTCCTTTAAGGTGACTAACCCTGCCCTCAGCACACAGCTGAGGTGAAGTCTGCCAGAGCCCACCTATCACACCCTCTGCACCCTCTGCAACACCTTTGCAGGGTGGAGAACGAAGACAAACAAGGCAACTTATTTGTATGCAAATGACTTGTTATTCTGGTTTGGAGAAAAGCTCCATTGGTTTTCAACAGTGTCCAGATTACTACAGGACTGCTGGGCCACTGAACTGACCCACAAGGCTTACACTCATCCTTGACCTTAGTGACCACGCACCCAGGAAGGCTCACTTTCTCCTTCTGCAGCCTCAGGCTCTGGGCTGGCTGGTTTTCTCCACCTTGGCAGGTAGAGAAAGAGGGAGCACTGGTTCGCCTGACCATTCTCACCCTCCCTGAAGAGCAGGAAGCAGAGGCAGCAAGCTGGGAGCATGGCCCCAGGAAGGAAGGATTGTATTCAGGAAGCTGGGACAGATGCTACAGAAGGAGGAGAGAGAGGAGGGGAGAGGAGGAGAAGGAAAAAGAGGGGAGGGGAGAATGTCACCAAGTAGCCAGTGGTGGCTTCAGCCAGGTGTTCCAGGCAAGGCCCAAGTGCTGGAGGACCCAGTATGCCATCAAGTGCTCCCTGTGCCTCCAGAAGGAAACCACCAGGCAGCTGAAAGCCTATTTCCACACAGGAGAGACTGAGGTAGAAGAAGCTTTTGGTCTAAGGAGCTCAGAGGAAGGGATGAGCTGGGGTTGACATTGGTAACTGTCTGGGTGCTTTTAAATGGGCCCTGTGATTTGAATTCCCCAGAGTAGGCTATTTCTTTGAGCCCCCAATAAGTAGGTAAATAATACCTGCTGTTAGCATCCCAAGAGGTCAAAGGTGAGTAGTAACCACCTTGCAAAAAATGCCTTTGTCTGTCTGACCTCTTCGCCTTGCTCTGCTCTTTCCTCTTGTGTGATAATGCATAAATACACTCTGCCTCATCTTTCTTTCCTAGACAGGACTGAGCTTTTCAAGAAATGTACCACTTTGCTCAACGACCTGTAAGTTATCACCTTTTCTCTTGCCATGCCAGTCCCTGTAGGCTGGAGAAGATTGGAGGTGATGCCCCAGTAGGACATCATCGGGTAACTGATACCACACAGCTGGTCTTCCAAGGGGGATAAACTGAAGGTAGGATCCACCCAAGCCATTTGCCAGCTGACATCAATCCTTCTGGAAAGTCAAGTGCACAGTCCCATACATCAGTCTGTTTCGGATCCTGGCAGTCATAGTGTGGGTTACAGCCATACTTTTCTTTTACTGTCCCTGGCTTCGCTGTGTGTTCCTGCTATGTGCTTCCCCTCACAGCTGGGAAGGAAACATCTGAGAAGCTAGGTCTGAGTATGAAAACATGTCCTCCCATATAGCCTCTTGGAACATCAACCAGAAACTCAGTGACTCGTACTTAGATGGTGCTTGTTATGTTTTCTGTGATTTGACAATGCCCCCAGCAGCAGCTTTTGTACTAGCTCTTCTCTGCATAGAGTACTCAGCTTTGGAATAGGGTCAGACGACTCTGAGATTTGTCCATACCGTGTAGTCTTTGAAATAAAGAACAGGAGGAAAGGTGGTGAGACGGCTTGGCAAATAAAGGCACTTGCAGCCAAGCTTGATGGCTGAGTGAGATCCCCAGTGCCCAAAGAGTGGGAGGAGAAAACTGACTCCTGCAAGTTGTCCTGTGACCTCCACATGCATACATATGAGTGGTGACACATGCACATTCACACACACATGTTAAGAAATAGTACAAGGAAGCAGATAGTATTGACCTGCCCATACTGCAACGATGATAAAATCTCCCTGCCCCCCATATTTCTTTCCAAGTTCTTAAGAGTGGAAAGGAATAATAAAAATATTAATAACTATAACTAGTGTGTGTTATGTATGGATGGCTATATTTGGAGTTTTATGATTATTGCTTCATTAGATTCTAATAGAGGAAGCAATGAGTAGATAAACAAATAGAATTTTTATTTATAGCTCTTAGGACTTCTAGACATCTTTCTTGACTGATAGACCTAAGACTTAAGCAATGGAATCTTCCAAGAGTAGAATTGGTCACCCTCATGTTGAAGGGATAAAAGGTGATAGAACTGAGGTAGAGATGCCATTTATTGAGGCTTGTCTCTGAAACACTATTAAGGCCATCTGAGTTGTCTTTGGAGCAGATGAATGGGCAGGCCACTTGGTTCTGTGAGTGAAGGTATTCTAAGCAGAGGAAACAGCACAAGCCGAGTTCCTGAAGGGGCAACACGCTTGGCATAAGGGTAGAGAAAGGAGGATGGGTTAGGGAGCAATGAGCTCAGGGAGCTGTGTCAGGAGTAAAGATGGGGGAGCCCATAAGGACCTTTGTCAGGCTTTGAGAGATCTGTGTCTTCAGCTCTGAGGCAGAAGAAAGCCATTGGATGGGACTGTTGTGGGAATGAAATCAGGGGTCAAAGAGGAATCTAGGACCTGTCTGAGGCCTGGAGGGTGGAGAGTGCATTGGCTGGGATGCATAAGGCAGTCTTACGGGGGAGGAAGAGTCAAACTTCAGACACACGAAGTATTAAACATCAATGTCTGATTAAAGATGCTGATCATGACCAGAGAGATTGGATCGTGAGGTGGGATGAGCAGAGAGCCTGAAATGACTGCAAGGGCTGAGCATTCTAAACTAGCAAAGGAGATGGAGAAGAGCAGAATGACTAGAGGAGACACAGGAGAACTGGACAAGGATAGCATATGAGCAGAGAGATTTGCACTGCCTGCTGAGGGCTGGGGGCAATGGGAACTGAAGCCAAAGAGACAGAAACTAAGCAAAGATGTGAGGCCCTGAGAATTGTCCAAAGTCGCGCACATCTCAAGTGATAGAACTAAACCTTGAGGTCAGGACAGTGCTTTCTAAAGCAGCCATAATTTGTCCACCTCGAGGCAGAGATTACTCTGGTTTATACTCTGGTACCCAAGAGAAAGAGAGAGGATTAAAAACAACCCCAGAGCTGTCTGGAAGATGTCTGGAATAGCAGAAGGGTTAAAGAAGGCTAACCCTGAAATAACCAGCTACTCAGATGCCTGGAGAACAGGAGATGTTCCTAGAGGCCAGACCTTCTGGCTGGTTTCCCAGGGTGACCCTGAGAGCATCTGGTCAGCTGTCAGCAGCATCCCACTGCAGCAGCAGCACAGCTTTGCCGATATCTTGCTTTTTCAAGATGCCATTCCTCCTTAACCCCTACCCCTGCAATTCCCAAACAGTCTCTCACGATTTGCATATTTGCAATTCTGTGGGCACACACAGCAAAGCGAGAGATGGGGCCCACGGTACTTGTTTTACAGGGCTTCCCCTTAAGTCTTGACTTCAGCTCACTTCCACAAAGAAATATTGTGCAGTGCTTGGCCAGGCGTGGGGGTGAGGGAGGGGCAAAGAGTTCTGCTTTCCATAGACTAACAATGCAAAAAAGCGAGAGAAAGGAGGGAGGCAACAAAAGGGAGGGAGAAAGGGAAAAGCAATTCCTGGAAAAAGTCATAAAAGAACACATTAAAATGTTAGTCGAGACCAACTCTGCAAGGTTGGATTACTGGTGGTTTAATTTTCTGTTTTACACCTCTCTGTATCTCCTAGACATTCTATGGGTTGAATGTATTATTTTCATAATCAAAATAGTAATAGATGTTATTTCAAAATGGAAGCATAAAGCATAATGCTGGTCTTCCAGGGGCTCAAAAACTGCTACGGGAGACGCACATGAAAGCAAGTGGGCAGGATAAATGGCAGGCTGTGTTCCAGGCTTTATATGACTGGCTCTGCAGGATGCATAAACTCCCAAGCCTGCAAACCCCTTGCCTTTTCACTAATAACAGCTTGAGCCCCAGTCCTGGCTGCCTGGGGTATTCCTATAGTCTCACAGCTCTCCACTACCTCGCAAGCTTTTGAGGTTTGTCTGGGTCTCCTCAGCTTGCATCCTGCTGAGTTGATATGTTTTGCCTGTAGCCCAGGTCACTAGTGTTTCCCTTTTTTCCACCCCATCTCTGGTTCTCCACAGCTCTGAGATGAGTTGTCTCTTTGAAGAAGCAGTCAAAATAGAGACGATGAAGTTTCAACTCTTCGTGTCCATCTATGGGGTATGCAAGCAGCCCCTGGGCATTGTGATAGAGTTCATGGCCCTGGAGAAGACACTATCTACCCACAGCCTCAGCGGCCACTTGGTCATGAAGTTCCTTCACAGCTTTAAGCCATCCCTGCTCCACCTGGACCTTAAGCCAAGCAACATCCTGCTGGACAGCAACATGCATGTCAAGGTGATGTATGCCAGACCTCCTCCATGTAGCAGGATTATCTACCTGCCGATCACTGATCCCGCTAAGAGTTTGAGCCATTTTCTGTTCTGCTAGATAGTAAAACAGAGATGGGTGAGCAGACAACATCGCGACGTGAGACTGTGGGTTCTGGTGCCCTTAACAATGCTCTCTGGGCCACACTTCTGAGACGGATGGAATAATCTCTACCCCTCATGTTCTTTGTCTGGAGAAGGGATATGTATAAAGGAAATTTTTATTAAGTCACAATGGCCTTTTTCTTCAGGGCTCGAAACCTCCAATAATCCTTTTTGCCTTCAAGAGCCTTTGCACATTCTGTTTCCCAACTCTTTCTTTATCTAGAAAGTCTTAATCATATTTCAGCTCTCAGATTGATCATCACCTCCTTGAGGAGAACTTTCTCAAACTATCTCAATATATACTTATATACTTCCTACATACGTCTGTGAAAACTTTGTTACTTCATCTTGCTGAACCTAGTTGCACTATATAAACATTCGATGAGACTTTTTTTTTAAGGTTGAGCAAAGAGAAGTAACAGCTCCCTGAAGCAGGGAAAGGGTCTCAAAAATGAATGAGACTTGTTCTTAATGCATGAACACGCTATCTGAATGAATGCCCACCCATCATGCTGGTGTATGGTTTAAAAAGGTGTCTCCAAACCCCATCTTATTGTCCCTTAATGAATGGTAAATGACAGTCTGAAAGGCTGGAAGGAAAGAAGGACAAACAGATGTTGTGAGTGTCCCAGAACCCACGGAAACGAGAAAAACAAGGCACCTGGAAGTAAACAGGGTCTCATCCTACAGACGAGAAAACTGGGGCTCGGAGAAGATGAATGACAGGTTCAAGACCATTGGGAGTGGGTAGTAGAGCTGGGAGGCAGTGAAGTGATGTACTAAAATAGCATATACTGATGAGGGCAGCTGGGAGGAGCTGCAGATGGCCTCTGGAAGGTGCCTGTTGCTACCCTGTCCTTGGCATCTGGTTTTCTTTCAGATTTCAGATTTTGGCCTGACCAAGTGGATGGAGCAGTCAACCCACATGCAGTACACTGAGAGATCGGCTCTGAGGGGCACACTCAGCGGCATGCCTCTTGAAACATTCCTGGTTAGCAAGGCTCCAGGGCCTGAATATGATATACACAGAAGAGTGGGCAGCTAAGCTCTAAGTCATACGATGGATTTGTTACCCCAGCCAGGTCCCTATGGCCAACAGGCAGGGCAGGACAAGGATCAGGAACAGTTCCTCCAGGTGCTGATGAAGGGAAAGAGTTGAGAAGGACCTGGAGAGGCTTCACCTGAGATTGTAGAGACTGCGGGGCCCCTCTGTCTAGGGATCATGAATACTCCTCTGTCTCTCAGCTAATATATTCCTCATTACAGCTTTGGGATTGTCATTCTGGGAGATTCTCATGCAAAATAAACCATATACACATAACAGATGCTCGTGGCTCTATGCCTGTGGGAGGCTGAGGTCGGAGAACACAAGAGGAATAATGGATTGTGTGAACCATGGTGTGAGCTCCCCAAGATTTCTACTTTTTACTCTGCTTCCTCTATCCCACAAACACTAGAACCTATGGCATAGTAAGCAAACATGAGCCTTGACCTTGTTCACAGACCCTAACAACCCAAGCCCCCTGCACTTTAAAATGGGGAAAGCTGAACCCTTTCCCCAGGCCTGCTTGTCGATTCTGCTGCGTTTGCACAGAAAAAGGAGGTGGGGATCATGCTGAGTCTTGGCTAGAGCTGGATCAGCAACCCAGCTGCTCAACCGGAGCTTCAAGGAGGTCTGGGACTCTGTTGTCTACTCCCTGAGCATGTATAGGGCACCTACTGCATTCCCATTCTGTCAGGATCCTTCCAGCTTCTACCCACTTGCCAGCACTCTGTTCTCAGCTTTGGAAACCTGCACAGCCTGGATCTTTTCTTGTAGGGCTCAATGTGATGAGCATCATTATCTGGGTAGCTGCAGGCGTGAAGGCCTCCCACCCCTTACAGCCTGTCTCTGCCAAATGGCCAGAGGAGGCCCATCAGATGTTGGACCGCTGCTGGGACCAAGACCCCAAGAAGAGACCATGCTTTCTAAGTAAGTACCCATTATTCCATGCCGAGGAGCTAAAGAGGGAGGGACGGGAGACACCATTGGCACTAAAGCTGAGAAAGATGTTTAAGACATTTTCAGGGTGGGGCTGGGAGGCAGACTCTCTGAGATGTACAGATGGGGGTGGATTTTGTTAAAGAGTATTCACCATGTGCCTAAGTGAGATAGAGTCAGCAAAGGGAAGCCATAACATCTGAGCCTGGTCCTGCCACTGAGCTCTGGAGCTAGGGGACTTTGAGTATGGTGGGGTCTATAAGGTCATAGGCTGAGGGATGAGGTTATCTGGTCCTTTAGGGACAACACAGAGAGGGGTGAACATCTTAGAGATCACCTGATCCTTGCCTTCTCCTTCTGAAAAAAGAAAGTTACCTTAGAGGATCACTGATTTGCCAAGTGTACCCCAGCCATGACAAGGGTAGGGCTCAGCTTCCTGCCGCATTGTGGGCATATAGGAACATACATGAACTTAGGAATATGTTTAAGAGAATTCATGAACCATATGAATATCTAAAATCCAGTGAACTCCACTGAACTTGCCCGTTACCTTCCCCTGCCCAATCATTGTGGAGCAGATGTGACCATGGAGACAGATATGTTGCTGTCCCTACTCCAGAGTTCTATGGCAGACCCTGAGTGTGAAGCCCTAGTCCGGAAGGTGTCTTGCAAGCCATCACAAAGCCAGCCCCACAAGGTGGATATGGCAGGCTGTGCACGCCACTGTAGGGGTGCTGGAAGCCACTGTGTGTCATCCATAGTCTCTGGCTGGCCTGTGGGGATTAGGCAAAGGCTGTCATTCACAAGGCCACTGGACTGCTGTAGGGAACACGGGAAATGTAAATGAAGCTAGCTCACACTTAACTCTCCAACCCTGGGAGGCTAGCTGAGAGCTGTCTGTATCCCTAGCAGAGGGCATATCCCCTTATTCACCTGCTGTTCTCTAAAGGCCATGGGTGCTGTGGCTCAGAGCCCCTGGAAAGGACCTTATCCTAAGCTGTCACACTGTGGACAGCTCCATCTTTCAAGTCTCCTGTCCCTACTCTGACATGGGAAGTATCAGGGGCTATCAGGGGATTCCAGAGATACACCCTGAAGCCTCTAAATGAAGGACAAGCCCTAGATCTTCTCTGCTTAGTGATTTATTCTATACATGTGCTGAAGGGGCAATGGTATAGGTGGATTTCCCAGGAAGGCTAGGATATGAATCCCGATAGGTAACCAAAATCACTGGAGAGAGGAAAGACAAGGAGGACCAGATCTGACCCCTGATGTCCCACCCTGTACCTGCCTTCCCAGGTCAGAAGGGAAGTCAACCAGGAGCTTGCACACAGTGGTGAGTCTGTCATGCTGAGATGGGACCAAAGACTCCACATGGAGGAAAGGGTGAGGTCTATCCATTCTCTCTGCTCATCCTCCTTGCCCCTTTCTCTTTCTCAAGCCTACCACACATCAGGGATGGTTCAAAAATACCCCGGCCCTTGGAGTTCTGGATCAGTTTCTCCTTCATGTTTGTGTCCTTAAGATTAGTTTCCCCTGTTTCTGTCATGAGCGATAGAACACTGACTCTTAATATTGGCTTTGTGTTAGACTTATTTGAAAAAAAAAATGAGAAAAAGATGTGTCCAATGCCTACCCCATATAATTCAGAATCTTTAGGGGCCAGGCCTTGGCAGTGGTCATTTTGTCCTGATACATAGATGTGGCAGGAGGAGGTGAGAGCTGAGGTCTTGTATCACACAAGCCCAAGTTCTAGTGCAGTTTTGATTTTCACAGCCTGCCTTCTTCTTGGGTCCTTCTCTGAACATTCTTAATTACCTAATCTGTCTTCCTACTGGTAGCATGAACAAGAGTGGTTCATCTCCCCTTTAAATAACTGGATGGTGGAGGTTTAAAGAGATGGAGAACTAGCAGGAGCCAGGGGATGCTCAGAGGTGGAGTATGGATTTTCATCCAGGCCTCCTGATTCCAGATCCATCCTGACTCCTCTGTAAAATGCACGGGCTTCAAGCTCTAATGGAATCAGTGATTCATGAAAGCCAATGCCCTCAAGTCTAGGCTGTTTCTGCAAACTGTCTCCAGGAGGCAGGGGGATACATAAGGTGACCTCTGACCAGGTTATGGATCTAATTTTTTTCAACCCATCACTTTATCCTTGAAGTGGATCCTACAACTCTCTGATGGCAAGAGCTTGGCCCCAAGTGATGAAGAACTACATGTCTATGAGCACAAGATGCCTCCCCTCTACTTCCTAGTGGCCCAGGGCAGTTTGGAGCAAGTGAAGCTGCTGCTGACCCATAAAGTTGATGTGGACTGCCAGATGGCGTCTGTCTATACACCACCCCTCATTGCCACCCAGGACCAGCAGCCTGACCTTTGTGCCCTGCGTCTGGCACACAGTGCTAGTGCCAACATGGTAGATGAGGATGGCTAGGTCCCACTGCATTTTAAAGCCCAGAATAGGGATGACCATATTGCCCATCTGCTCCTGAACCATGGGGTCCTGGTGGATGCTTAGGAGTATGAGAGCTGGACCCCACTCAGCCTAGCTGCACAGAATAACTTTTAGAATGTGGCACAGCTTCTGGTCTCCTGACAGGCAGGTTTCAACCCACAGGAGGCTGAGGGTAAGATGCCCCTCCATGTGACTGCCTGCTTTGGCTATATTGATCTGGTCAAGCTGCTGATAAGACTTGGGGCTGAACTGGATGCTCAGCAGAGAAACCTGAGGACACCCCTGCACCTGGTAGTGGCGAGGGGGAAAGTGAGAGTCATCCAACACCTGCTAAAAGGTGGGGAATTCCCTGATGCCCTTGACCATGGTGGTTACAGCCCATTGCACATGGCTGTAGTCAAGGGTAAACAACTTATCTTCAAGATGCTTCTCAGATATGGGGCCAGCCTGGAGCTACCCACGCAACAGGAAGGGACACCCATAAGCCTAGCAACTTACAAGGGTCACATGGAGACCATCCATCTGCTGGTCAAGAGTCATGCAGACCTAGATGCTCTTGGAAGCCTGCACGAGACTCCCCTGCACATGACTGCCTTCCATGGAGAGGAGGTGGTGGTGGTGTCGCTGCTTCAGGGTGGGGCCAACCCCAATGCTGCTGATTAGTCTGGCTGGACTCCTCTCCACCTGGCAGGGCAGAAGGGGGCCTTACTGGGCATCATCCACCTTCTGGAACATGGTGCTGATTTCCACGCTTGCAACAAGGTGGACTGGACAGCTGCCCACCTGGCTGCTCTCAAGGGCAACATAACCATCCTTCAAGTTCTGGTCAAGGCTGGTACCCAACTGGACATCAAGGATGGAGTTGGCTGCATGCCTCTGCAGATGACCCTCTGCAGCCAAAAACAGGGCATAGTGACCTTCTTGGAGGCCAAGGAGCCTTCACTAGCTGTTCTGGGAGTTTCTGAGCCTGGATCTTAGACAGAAGTTTAGCTGTAACTAAACTTCCATGCCTCTGTGCATGGAAGGAGAAAGGTTATGGAAAGTGGAAGTGGCTTTGAAGAGGCCACTTCCCACCTGCCCATTTGACCTTGAGAGGAACCAGTCTCCTAGGTGACAAAAAGGGGAGAGAGTCCAGTGAGGTTGTTCAGGTGAGCTGGGGAAGCTACAGACTGCCTGGAAAACTGATTTTAGCTACTCTCCAAGTCGTTTCCAGTCCAACCTCATTCTTCCTTCTTTTCAAATGAGCTCTTGTGTCCATGATAAACTTCCTCTCCAGCCTCAAGACTCTGCCACGTTTTGTTGCTTGCCTCTGAGTAATGGAGACCTTGCATCCCAAGAAACCACCCCCAAATAAAGACCTAGAGATAAGGATAGGGGGCTCCTCTCAGCTCCAATTTTGCATTCTAGGTTCTTCACCTTAGACTGGGGCAGGAGAATCAGATGCCTGCTTTACGTAGGGAGCATGCACTTGGAGCTCAGAGGACATGTTTACTCACTGCCACTGTGGTGACCATAGCTTCTGGTGGCACTGGTCTCAGTCTCTGGTATTCTATATCTTGGAAGTGATAGAAAAATGTGCCCAAACTGCACATATATGCTCATCTATGGGGTGCCAATTTCCTGTCTCCAACCCCATGCTTCTCTGTGCCCATTTATATGGTCAGGTTTCAAACCTCAGAGTGAATAAAGCTGATGACCTCCTAATTAGATATGGACCAACTGGGTACCCATGGGATCCATTTGAGTCGATGTGGCATGTGTGTGTGTGTGTCTGTCTGTCTGTCTGTCTGTGTGTAGTGTAGTGTTGGATGTGTTGTATGTGTACATAATATATGTGTGTGTGCTTACAAGGAAGGAGAGAGGGGGATATTGAGGGGAGTTGGGTAACTATGTGTACATGCATAGGTGATTTGTCTGGTATGGACATTGTGCATATATGATACTTGTGTGTGTTTATGTGAAAAGAGGTAGAGCAGCAAAGAGAAACTGCGGATGTATGCATAATGCATGTATATACAGAGAAAGCATCTGTGAATCTATATAAGGGATTAGACAGGGTATCCAATAGGAGATGGAGGGATAAATGTGTAATACTTGCGTGTGTTTATAATTTGTGTGTAAACACATGCAAGGGAAGAGGCAGGGCAGCTGAGAGGAAGTTGATGGTGCAAGGGGGTTATGTGGACTTGGAGTGGAGCTACAGAATCTTTCTTCCTTATCAGCTGCTCAGAGAACTACTTCCTATGAACAAATATAGGTTACCCATCCATTGGTCTACCCACCAGTTGTGGGCAGGCTGGGGAAGGGCCAAGGCTACTAGTATCCACTGTGTGTGTTGGTAGGTCTGGTTCAGTGGTCAGTGAGTCAGTGGCTGTTAGAAGGGTATGAGGAGGGAAGGTTCTCCCTTCTGCCTCATCTCCCCACCCCATCAGCACACTGGCACCATCATGGGGTGAAAGATGGGGCAAAGAAGACTTGCTACCCTATGTGGCATTCTGCCTAGGGCTTGAGTTCATTTTGGCAGCCTCACTTCCTGTCCTGGGGTCTCTAGACCAGTTCCAGCTGGGTTCTGGACAGTTTGAGGACAACCAATGGTAAGCCTGGGGGTCAGCGCTTGGCTCGGTTGTGTCCTCAAGAAATAACTATCAGGCTAGACTACACATCAAAATATCCTGATGAGGGATTCTTCAAATATATATGCAACCACTTAAACCACAGTCAGATCCTGGTGTGACTGAGCAACGTGACTCTGATGTGGAGCAGCCAGGGCTTAGGGTGACCACCAGGGGGCATACCCAAGGCTTTCTCTGAGCCTTTCTCAACAGAATCATGCCTATGGCACAGGGGAGGTAGGAAGTCTTCCCCAGAAAAGTAGTAGAAACTCCTGGGCTCTGGGACTATTCATCAAATTGTTTATCCTTATTCTATGCCGGCTGCAATTAAGAAAATACTCCTAGTTCTGTCTCCTAAAACAATCAGCAGGAGGAAGAGGAGGGGCAGGACTGTATGTCCCTCTTGAACCCTAGAATACTGAAATGGCTTCAAGTCTAGGATTCTAGAAGAGCCAGAAGAGATGCAAGGTCTGCATATTTATATCTGGGTGGGTCAGGGCAGCATATGTGAATGGTAATGATGGAGCCATAGGACAAGATGGTGCCAGGCTTATCACAGAAGGAAGGGTGTGAGGATAACCTAGAAGAAAGGTGTTGGGGAAAATGCTTTGGCATTCATTATCCAGTACATGGCAAAAGTGTCCTAGAAGTGTGGTCAGGACTGTGTCTGTAAATCCCTTTGTCTCTGATAATCCTGACTTTGCATGGAGGTTCTTAGATCCCTGCGTCTTTGAATCACTTCCTCTCAAAACTAACAGAGATGATAGGTTGGGCTCAGTTTGCTGTCTTCTGTATTCATGAGTTGCCCTAGACAGACACACACACCTTGAGCTTCATTTGGACACACCTCCCTTTTCAGTTGTGTAGGGATATTTTTGGTTGGGTTTAAAGGGGGCGGTCCTTGAAACTGCTGGAAGTGGATCTCTAGTAGATTTCCACTGTGTGCAAAGTGCCTAAGGATGGGAGTCCTAAAAATAGGAACCCTGATTTCTTACTGGACACCTCCACATGGGGGTCCTAGAGAACCCTTAAACTCAAATCAACCTGAAGTGAACATTCCCTTCCCATCCACAAACCTGTTCCTCACTTTTTATCCATATCTTAGTTGAAGGTCCCCAAACTCTGAATGTAGGGCTGGTATTTCTAACAGGACTGTAAGGGAAGGAAGAAATCAGTGGGATCTACGTTGCTTAGTAGGCAGCGTACCACTAACTACTTGTAGGACTAAGTCCTTGAAATATGGTGCGTGTAGCTGAAAGAGCAGGCTTTTATTATCATTAAACTTAAGTAGCCATATATCCATAGACTGGATAGAACCAATCTCTGAGCTCTCCTTTTTTACCCCTTTCCAGCCAGTTTCCAACCTAGACATTGGGTTGGTCAGAAAGAGCCTCCTGAAAGATGTAAATGTTGGAGATGACATGGATGGAGCTGAGAAGGGCCAGAGGTTAGGCCAGGTAGAGGCGGAGGTGCCCCATAAGCTCCAGAATGTGGGAGGGACAGATTTATTTCTACAGGAAAATAATGTGATGTATTCCCAGTGGTTGAGACTCTGATGTCTACCTTGAGTCTCACTGCAAGAGGATGTGGAAAACTCCCGTCTCATTCCAAGTAAAGGGTAGATAGATAGAACCTGAATTTTCAATGCAATCCAAAGACCCCTGGGAGCTGTGTGCAATGGGGAAGCTGGGTGCTGTGGTAGGAAACTGGGATTCTAGGCTATGACAGAGGATTTAGAGCTGGCCAAACAAACCTGGGCTAAAGTCTTCATTTTACACTTTATTAGTGGTAGACTTTTCCTTGACATCACCACCAAACAGGGAGGCCTGTGGATGCTCCAGCTCCAGTGTGTAGAATTTTCGATGTGCGGATGCTGTTGGATCACAGCCAGCCCCAGCATGCACCAGCACTTACCTTCACTCTGTTCCTCTTCTGTCTTCCAGTTCTTGTCCTCTCTCATCATCCCACTTACCTGCTCTTTCCTTACCAGGTACAGAGGTGAATTCCTTTCCTATTCTAAACCTCTGCTTGGGTGACTTCTTGTCCTTTGAGGAGTCAGTGAATAAAACCCTCCCAGATAGGAGACGGGGAAATCTGAGGAGCCGTGCATTTTTGCAAATCACAGCCAAGAGAGTTAAGCTGCAGACTGGAAGTTCCAATTGGCTTGTGAGACCTTCTCGGATGGGACTCAGACTTGCAGTGATCTGCAGAAAACTATAGGGGGCTAGAGATGCCTGTGGATGCATCCTACAAACATTGTGAAAGTATGGGGGTGGCAGAGAGTGCAGATGCAAAGAGAGGAAGCCAATCTCTTGATTTGTGGGAGAAGGGAGGGCATCATCGGGGCAGAGGAGCCCTCTGGACTTCTGGATACACAGATGGCTGCTCTCGTCATCTGCTCAGGAACATCCTTTTAAGAGCTGTCCAACCCCAGGATAATACCATAACCCTTTGCGCCAATGCTGGGTTCCCTTCCCCAGTCTGTGCCTGATGGGGTCCTACATAGCACCCCTTGCACACGTGCCCAGATCCAAACCACTAATTTCTACCTATGAAGCTTTCCCTGCCTGCCCCATTGGAGATGGCTATTCCTGCTGAAGGAATAGAACTGACAACCCTTGATGCTTGCTCTATTGCTTGCTCAGGTACACAGCCTAACTCTTCCTACATCCTATTCTTCCTGACTTAGTGTTCAGGACAGAGAAAATGAATTACCCATGGTGCCTAGACAAATTCTAGGCGATAGGAACTGGAAGATTTTGGGCAATGTCGTGTAAAGGACAAAGGGCGGGCTCCAGGCAAGCATGTGGCAGTGGAGGGAAGCTGGAAAAGGACCAAGGGGAAGGTTGGTAAGGTGGGCCCATGACGGAGACCCAAATACAAAACTCTCGTGGGTCACAGCCTTGCACAACCCCAAGCTGCTGGAAGTTCCTTTGCTTCAGTCACACCACTTAGCAGCACTTGTGTCCTTGGGAGGTTGTCACGATTAAATCTGAGGCCAGGCCTATGATATGGCAAGGCAGTTAATAGGTACTCAACATTTCAGTTTCTCCTAAACAAGAGAATTTTTTTCTCTTGGAATAGGGCATAGATAATCAGGCTTTGGGGGCCTTGTGGCGAACGATACCCTAGGACACAGCCACCTGGTGTCCAATCTGGGAAGGAAGGGTGATTCTCTCTGGGCCTTTGTATGGGCTGTGATCTTGGAACACACCCACTGTAGTGCAAGGCAAGGGAAAGTCCCTGGCTCACTAGTTGTGACCTCAGAGACACGGTGGTCAAGATGATCTGCAGACTACAGTACAAAAGGCCCAGCAGTCAAACAGCGAAGTGTAGATCAAGCCATAGCACCATGCCTGCAGCCATAAGAACGGGACAGGGTGCAGGCAGGGGCTCTGAATGCCATAAGAGGCAGCCAGATGATGGACGAAGCGGCTTCAAGAAAAGGATGGGAAATAAGAGGATGGTGGTACTACCTAAGGACTGACAGGAAGGAGGGGAGTGATCAGGCCCATGCTGCCAGTCTTTCTGCCTCTGGAAGTGACCCTGATATTCTTCTCTTGGCCACTCCATGTTTTCCCCTGCTGTAGATGGAACTAAGAGCATGACCTCACCATGGCTCTCTTTTTCACACTGTACATGCCTGAAGGCAAGGCTACCCAGATAACCCACAAGGTAATGGTACAGCATCTTAGCTTGGTGTCTTTATAAACTCCACTTCTCTTATCCCCTCAATGGTTCCACCTCCTCCCCCACGTGACTGCAGCTCTCCATTTGACCTCTGCTTGGGTGGCTGGCTTCCTCTCTCTGTCTCAGCTCTGCTCCACACCTTAGGATGTGCCCATAAGACAAAGTTCCAAAGTAATGTTATGGTCACGTGGCTGACATTTTCCTTCTCTTCTCTTAAGATAGGATTGTCATACAGCCCTGGCTGCCTGGAACTTGCTGTGCTAACCTCACCTTACAGCGGCCATCTTGTTTGCTCCTCTCAAGTGCCCAGATTATGGGTATATGTATGTATATACCTCCTGATGGATGAGGTACTAAGGATGAAACTCAACTAGGCAAGAGCTCCACCAATGGAGCTACACACCCAACAACCTCTTTGGTGAACTATTTTTTTTTTTAATTAACTTGCACTCTCTAGGGCTCCAACTGGAGTTAAAAGATCTCTCTAGGAACAGCAGTAACCACCACCTTGTTCCCTGCTCTGGAAGTAACTGGGCAGAGGGAAGATGGGAATAGAATCTCTTCTTATTGGGATCTTCCATGCCTCATCCTTAAAGCCGGAGATGGGTCATTTAGGTCTTCTCACTTAGAAGAGACTGTGTTTTCTCTCCCCCAGCTTCCTGCTTCACTTGGTATAGCAGAGCTACAAACATAACAAACGGGAAAGGATGTGCCGAAGCATCAGACACCCGGACTCTAGACTCCACCACCCACTGTTGAGCAGGAATAGCTGTTTGTATGGGCCCTTGACTATCATCCTAAAGATCTGGTCTCAAGCAGGTTTTCTTTCTCTCTATATAATAAATCAATAAATAAATCTGCCCACATTCGCCACTTCCACCTGCACTGCACAGAATGGACGGCATAAGATTCAATCAGGGGTCTGAGCTGTCACCCACCCAGGCAAACTACCTCCTCAAGTGAGTCCAGGGCATAGGAATGGCCTCCTGGGACTAGGAGGAGAGGACTATCGGGGAAGGCAAAGCCCAAAGTCGCGCTGTACAGAGAGATTCTGAAGTCACAGATTCAGACTCTGCCCTCGCACCCAGGAGGACAGAGAAGACTGGGCAACAGGTAAAGGAAGCCATGTCATCTCTGGGGACAATGATGATCTAAAAATGGGCTCCAGGCATGTGGGGACACTGGAAATGTCAGGGAAAGAAAATGGGGAGGGAAGGCTCCCGGAGCTTCCTTCCCAAACCCAAGAGGAGCAGGGGCAGAGCCTTTTTGGAGAGCCAGAGCCTGGGATACCCCTTTCTGCTATGTGTTTTTGGGTACCACTCCTCCAATCCCTTTGCTCCCAAGTGCTTAAGGGGGAGAGGGTGGAGCCCAGCCCTCCCCCTGCCCACTCCAGCTGTCAATCTGCTGTCTGGAAGAAAGACTTGAAGCCTCCTGACAATTGTGGGCAACTCTCTCCTGCCCCGCCTCCCGCCCCTGCCCTGCCCTCTTCCCCTCTTCTCTCTGACAGGGTTCTTCTCTGATTGCTCTGGGGCTTGCCTCCCGACCCTACTTTCAGGGCCTCCCTTCCTCTTTCTCTTCTCTTCTCTTCTCTTCTCTTCTCTTCTCTTCTCTTCTCTT
>JABTXL010000888.1:1157359-1193243 GCA_025134845.1 Neodon shergylaensis
TTCTCTTCTCTTCTCTTCTCTTCTCTTCTCTTCTCTTCTCTTCTCTTCTCTTCTCTTCTCTTCTCTCTCTCTCTCTCTCTCTCTCTCTCTCTCTCTCTCTTCTCCTCAAGTTCTCACAGCTGGTAAATTTGAATGTCCTCATAAAACTTCTAATGATGAAACAAACTTTAAAATTCCCAGCCAGGTCAAGATCATCCATCCTGACAGCATGGTGTGTATATTTGGGGGGTTGGTTATTAGGTGGGTACCAGCAACAGAGAGTTTCTTAGAGTTTCTGTACTCAGTGGGGGTTTGATCCACGTCCAGGAGACAACAACGAAGTTTTTGGTGGCCCTGAGCTACCCTAGAGGACCTGCTTAGCTCACTTTCTGGTACTAGGGTGCTCCTGGGGACAAGAGCCTTTGCCAAGACTTAGCACTACATTCAAGTTCAGCAAGAAGATCCAAGTCCATAATTAAATGCTCAGGGCAAGTTAAGTGCTCCAAACTTTGGTGCTAAAAATATTATATTTAGCATGCAAATTATGCCCTGACAGCTGCCTAGAGCCTGCGCCCGTGGGTGCCACTACCTTGTTTGTCATTATTCCTGATTTTTAAGGTGCCAAGAACATTCCTCTCTCACTGGGTTGATTTCTAGCTCTCTTTTAAGGTGACAAGTTTCTGTGGTTGGGGCAGTGCGAACCTGCAGACCCTGCAAGCTTGGAGCTGGGAACAAGCCTGGAGTGAGAAGAGGGACACCAGTGCAGGCCGCTCCCTTCAGACATGCCCTGCCTCACACTGTCCGTGCTAGAGACTGGACGAAGAACAGACAGATGCAAGCAAAACCAACACCTCAGGAGACACTTTTACCGTGGAGCTCCCTCTGTCCTGGTGGCTAACATTGGTTCTTCAGAGGTACCGGGATCCAGGTCCCTGGGTGTATCTGGATTTCCCGCTAATTGTTGTCCCTTTTATGCTATGTCTAAATGTTAAAGATAGTGTTGGTGGTGTTCCAGGCCACTCAAGGGCCCGTGGGAATGACTCTTGTCAAAGTTTTATTGGTTTGGTGCATGGATAGTGATGTTACAGAGTTGGAGCCCAGGGCCCTTCAAGCTGCGGCTTCCCCTCCCCCCTCAGGGCTGGACTACACCCAGCCCAATAGTTTCAGTGGCCTCCTACCCACAATCTCCTCTAAGGCAGAGGCATTGGGAAGGAGGAGAGATTGGGAAGAGAAGGCGTCAGCAGGGATGTGGTAGGAGGCTACCCACTCCCCCAAAGAGCCCCAAGTTATCACCTCCAACTTGAGCTCCAACAGGGGTCCGAGGCCTGACTTCCCAGGATGGTCAGCATTTGCTGTGAAGAATGGATTTGTCCAAAAACTTGGCAGAGGGTAGCAGAGCAGGTAAGAGGATAGACGGAGATCAGCTACCTTTCTCCTTATGGTCCCTCAATGAGCCCTTGAGGATTAGAGTTGTTCCCCTCAAAGGGCACCGAAACCATATGGGGTGCTATAACAGGATAGAATACAGTGTGGTACCTACTGCTATGAAATGTAGGGGTTCACACTGGAGTTGGGGTGGAAAACAAATTTTCCGCCTCAATTTCTCTGGGGTCTGTGGAGCTATCTGGTGTTTATGTGTGTCTCCCAACACATTTGGCGTGTTCCCTGCTTTCCTGTGTAGCCCCGTGAAGTCTGAAATGTCCTTCCCTCCCACTTCCTGATCCAACACAGGCAAGCAAGGGCTAGGTCAAGCCGACTATCTGGCCTCAGCAACCCTGATGCCCCCGAGAAAGGTCAAGGAAGGCCGCTGCATCTTTGGTGCCAAGGAGACAGGGTCTGGATGGGAGCAGGGCACTCTGTGAGCTGCCCTGAGCCATGAATCCAACCCCAGAACTGATAAGATACCAGTCTCCCTGGCAGGATGATGATGTGTGGGCAGAAAGGGGCACCAAGCCAAGCTAACACTGCAGGGCCTGCAGGGTCAAGAGAAGGCCAAGTCCATCCGGGCCTTTCCGCCCACGGCTTGCAGGGATGAGGTCTGGCCTGCCAAGTCAGGGAGGTGGGAAGCAACTGATGTGCAGGCAAGGGGCAGACTCAACAGTGCAGGATCTTCATGAAGGCCTTGCGGAACTCGATGTTGAAGGTGGTGTAGATGATGGGGTTCACGGCACTGTTGACATAGCCCAGCCACGTGAAGGCGCTGTAGAGGACTGGCGGGATGTTGCAGTCACAGTGTATGTTCAGGATGTGCGTGATGAAGAAGGGCAGCCAGCAGATGATGAATACACCTGGGGAGAGGGCAGGGTCAGGCTCGTCCCTGGCCAAGGAGAGGCTAGCCTCACCTGAGTGGGCCCTGCTCCCTGTATGGCTGTCTGCTCTGCCACTGGCTTCCCTGAGGCACTGGGACTGCTAACTGTGTGCAGTAGCCCCAGGATCACAGACAAAGGGGCTCCTGTCTCAGATCTAAGCATCCTGCTTCTGACACCTATCAGTCAGAAGGTCCCCATGCCTTCCTTGGCCTTATTTTTTTTTCATCTTCTGAATGGACATGACATCTATCTGCTAGGAAAGGAGGTGGCTTACAAGGAAAAATGTTAGCCTTCTGACCCTCATCCGTCTCTGCAAATGGACACACAGACTACGTCCCAGTTATGGTTAGAAGCAATGTTTCCTCAACTGGTGACACTAGAGAGAATTTGCTGTCAGCAGGGTGGGTTGTACAATTTAGGGAAAGGGGGAGCTAAATTTCCATCTTGCTTAGTTTTCATAATGGCTCCATGAATTCCATGGGAAACTAAAGTTCCTGTTGTCTTTACATTGTCCGTGAGGCCTCTTTACTCTTAGTAGCAAGGTAACTCTTGTTACTAAGTGTTACTTGTGTTATTTCCCATCTGTCTAGGTCCCTCAAATGGCAAGGCTGTTGCTCCAGCCTTCCCCAGGTTTGCTCAGTGTTGGTAGACACAGCCTTTGTTGGTCCCACCAGAAGACCCTGCCTTCTTACACAGGCAGGCCTCAGGGCCACTTGCTCCCATTGGAAACTCAATGTGTAGGTGCAAGAGGATGTTTTAGGGGCAGAGCATAGACCCTAGGATAGAACTGGAGGACCGTCACATAGAGCCTTGCTCCAAACCCATCCCTTGCCCTTCTGGGGCCTCTGTTTTTGAGCAGGAGGGCATCAGAAGCTGCCCACTCATTTGCCAGGATCTCCTGACCATCAGATGGGGTCTCAGTGTCACAGAGATGGCAAGCTCACATCCTACCCTCCTCTCCCAACTGTCTGCATCAGTCTGCTTCCTAGGTGTTGTCTGTCATTAAACAATTTTCTAGAAGTTGAAAAAAAATTAATTGCACTTTGTGTGTGTGTGTGTGTACATGAGCATCCATGCTCCACATGAGATCAGAGGGCAACTTGGGGATACTGATTCTCTCAGTCCACCATACAGGACTGAGGGGTTGAACTCTGGTTGTCAGACTTGGTTGTGGCAAGCGCCTTTATCAGCTGAGCCACCTCTCCAGGCCATAGACGCTAGAGACACCTCTCAAAGGCCCATCTTATTTTTCACAGTTTTATCCCACAGGGACATGGTTGAGTGAAAATGTCTATTTCCAAATTCCTCACCAATAGTGATAGTAACAAAACACACAATTACTCACATACGTGATGCTTTCCCAGCCCTGTGCTATCCTTACTATGATAACAACCCTGAGAGGCCACTTACTCCACAGACTGGGGAACTAGAAGGAGAAGACGGGGACACAGCCTGGTACACAGGCTATGGTGCCTTCCCATAGATCAGTGAAGCTCAGACACTGTAGTCAAACTGCCCAAGTTGACCATGTTCAATTCGTGTAACTACTCAAAGTCCTGGTTTGCCCTCTGTACAGTGGGCACCATAGAAGGTTCTACTGAATATTGACTGAATGTAACGAGCATGACCTGTTACTAAGGAAGTACCCAATCCATGCCCCTTCAGCCATGGTCATCAAGACAGAGTCTGGGATTGCAGGGGTTACCCTTTCCCCTACTGAGGCAGGCCATAGCAGGGCTGTCACTGTCAGCCTGATCTGACTCACCAAGTACAATGGCAAGCATCTGTGTGGCTTTCTTCTCCTTCTGCTGGGAGAGCTTCCTGCGGCTCATTGACTTAAGGGAGGTCCGGGTTTTGCCATTGGGCATGGTCTGGATCTCAAAGATCTTGGCAATCCTAGGGTTGATAATCCTGGCATGCCCATTCTTCTCTGGCTTGGCAGGACTGTCAGGGTTGCTATGGAGGCCGTGGTGGGATGGATCAGGGAGAGTTAGCTGGTGGTGACTGGGCGGGATGGGGCTATACCGGGTCCTCTCTGGTGGACTGGTACTCGAAAGCATCTCCATCTCCAGCTCCTGGGCTCGGCGGGCAGCATCCTGTGGTGGAGGCAGAGAACTTAGGATGAAATCTCTGGGCAGAAGTCACCAAGCCTTGGCTTTCCTGCCCTTCTGCACACTCCTGCAAACAACAGGGTGGCTCTGCAAGGAAAACAGAGAAGACCATCACTGGGAGGCAGGGCTATCTGAATACAGCACTCAAACTTATGGCAGTCACTCCCGGACCACTTCCTAAATCCTTGTGAAGCCTCAATACCCTAGAAACACTTGGGTGCTATTACCCAGGGACTGCTCTTATTTTTAACCTGAGTGACACTTTCTGGGTTCTAACTAAAAGCCAGACATCAATCCAGATATTAAGATAAGCCCCTCCCTGACTGACATTCAGTCTTGACTCACCTTCAAGAACTCAGTTCTGACTACATGGAAATCGTATTCCCCATCCGCCCTGCCAGGCTGGAGTACAGACTCCTGCACGGGCATGTGGACTGACTAGCCTGATCCAGAAACCAAGGGCTGAGCTGGAAACTCCGTATCGTCTCTGCTGGGCTGACCTGGAAGGTCCAGCACAGATGCACACATGGCTTCCAAGTTCTTCTTTAGACTCCCTTGTCCTGGGCATTGGTGGTCTCAGACCAACCTCTGAAATACAGCCTAGGTACTCAGATGACAAAATGGGCTGCTGCCTTGAATATAATCTGAGATCTCTTTTAGTGTCTGCTTCGCAAATGGTTCATTAAAGTCTTATCCCTGGGAGGCAGGCCCATTGTGGGGACCCTGCTAACTAAGAGACATATTTCTGGACTTTAGATATAGTCCTTCATGGGTTTTCTAGACAGCAGGGGGATGAAAGGCCTGCTTTTTGAACTCTGGTGCTAGCTAGTACCACGAAGGGCTCAGGTATGCTATGTATCTGCACGTACAGGTTCTACTTATAGGATATGCTTCTTGTCCACTTCCGGTGCTCTGTTCCTCCCCTACCCCACTGCCAGCTGCCAGCTCCCAGCCCCAGAGCTGCCTTTTTGGAAGGTACCACATGCTAAATGGAACATTGTGTATTCAGAAGTCACATAGATCTGGACTCCAGGACAAGCTCGACACTAACTGTTCAGACTTGGGTGAGCTACCTGTACTTCATGAGCCTTGGCTTCCTCTTCTGTGAGCTGTAGACCAATAAGATTTACTTCCCAGGGTCACATGAGGATTTGATGGGATGGCAGAAAGCATGGCAGGTGATTGAGAAGTGGAAATAGCCCCTATTGTCACTTTTGGTAGGTTACATAAGCAGCTCATGTCCCCCAACAAGCTTCTGTGTGTCTGCACCTTGCAGAATTAAGGTATCTCACTGCACCCATACTTGGAAGTATGCAAGATGAATGTGCTCTCAGCTGATGCAAAATAGGGGTGCCAGGAGGCACTTTCCCCTTAAAATAACTAGCGAGGTCCCAGGATCCAGGATTGCGGGCTCCACTGGGGGCAGAAAGACAGCACTGGGTCCCTGACCTGAACACTTACCATTCTCCGCCTGTTCACTGGGAAACTCCCATTAGACTTCATGATAACGGTGCAGAGTTTCATGTCCTCAGGGTGAGTACAGTTGCCCTGTGGAGTGAGCCAGCACATGGGTCACACAAGACAGTGGGGAGCAGAGGCGGTAAGGGGACAGAAACCCAAAACAAGGGAGTCCATGGAGAACTCAGACTCTGAGCAGAGGCTCAGGAATTAGAGGAATGCAGTCACAGAAGACAAGTGGGGTAAGAATGAAGGCTGGCACTGTGATGAGAAGAGGTGGGCAAGGGGAGGGGCAAAAGGACCTAATTCTTCCTGGAGGACCCAATCGGGATCATGCCAGGTACATGCTCATATCCCTTCTCACATCAAATCTTCAGGAGCACCCTGTGAAGTGCACATGACTCCCGTTTAACAGACGAGGAAACCGAGGCTCACAGAAGCTAAGCAACATGCCCAAGGACACACATCAACAAAGTGATGGCACCAGGGTTTGGACCTGATGCCTCTAACCGGTGAGTTCTTGCCCTTTCCATACCCACACTCTGTCTTCACTGTAGTGTTGAGTGGAAGAGGGAGATTATATGATAAAAGGGTAAAGGAAGGATAGAGGGGCAGCAGAGAGAAGTAGGAGAGAGGAGGCAGGGGTGTAGGTGGAGGGAAGGGCAGAGCATAGCAGGTCAAAAGGGTAGTACGGAGAAGATGGAGGAAGGGAAAAGGTTAGAGAGAGAAAGGTAAAACTACATGAGGAAGAAGAGAGAAACTAAGGACCAGACCAAGCAAGAACTGCTCTGTGCAGTCACAAAGGTCTTCATGTAGACCATTCTAGTTAGCATCCATCACGGACTCATGTCTTCTCTTTCTAAAGATGCTGTCACTCAGCTGAGGTCCACACCATCACCCAGCCCCAGGAAGCTCCTCCAGCCTAAACTTCCACCTTACTGTGATACCTCAGGTCCCCACCCAAGTGTGGTATGAGCCCTCTTTGTAGCGGTTAGGTAGGGACCCTTGTCGGGGCTGAGGTTTGAGAACCTTGAGTGGGGTCTTCAGGTTGGCTCTGAAGGCTCGGCTGCTGCGTTTGGTGTTGACCCGCTTGCGGCGCTTGCGGAGGACAATGTAGATTTTTATATAGACCAGCAGGGTGACGATAAAGGGCACGTAGAACGAGACGATGGAGGAGTAGACCACGAAGGCAGGGTTGGCGATGATACACTCATTCTGGTCTAGAGGAAAGGAGAAACCCATACGGGCAAGGTGTCAGCAGGCTCGCCAGACCACAGTGCCACCAGAGGACAGTCATCCCCCTTGGTGGGAACCAGAAGCAATTTTACAGGCTAGATACTGGCTGTGGCCTGGAAATGGTAAATGCAAATAAAGGTTCAGTTTAAAAAAAAACAGGGTATAAATTGTTAGCAAGAAGTAAAGTTGGTACTACTGACTGCTTCCAAGTTTTTCATTCCTCTTCTCTAATTACTTGCTAGTTAGTTTTGTCCTTTCTGGGCACATAGGAGAGCCATGATTCAGAAGAGATGACACAAGGAAACATTTTCAAAAGAGAAAGCCATTACTTTAGCCTTTCCTATAGAATGGGGGAAAGAGAGGCCCTGCCACACCATAATTTTGGTAAGAGAATAATTTTATCTGCTTACTGAACTAGCTTAGCCATGTTTTAGTGTTTAATAGGCATCCACAGTCCCTTCCAGGTTGACCAAATGTGTGTTACTATCAAACCCATTCTGGATTAATCAAGTATAACTAGCCTTTTCCACATTTCTGGGGACTCCTGTGGTTCCTGTATTCTCAACTACTCACTTGTGGAGCTTCACTCTAGCCTATGAACCACAGAGGTGCCTGTGTAACTCTTGTCTCTCTGCTGAGAAGCATCCCCATACTGCAAGTTTTCTGTTCCTCTTTTGTCTGAGATGCTCCTGACTCTGCCCCACACAGGAAGGGCATTGGGGTTGGCTTACTTCCTACTTGTTTGTAGCTTTTTTGATCCAGGCAGCATGGAACCTTCACTTGGCTGACCCATTGGGTTTCAATCTCATCCCCTAAATACCACAATCAGATATGGATGGAGTGAGCTCCCTGCTAAACATACGTGAGCACACACATACATGTGCAAGGCTATCTGGCTTACTTTAACATATTAAATGATGTTGAAAGTGGTCAGACTCCCTCCTCAGCCATTTTCCCAGTCCCCCAGACAGTCCCAATGTGCGTGGAGTCATTGTTTCCTCTCCTGCCCAATCTGGAGCAACTCTGAATTAGGCAGGATCTGGGGGATGTATCCAGCTTCCTTGAGGATAAGAAGGGGCTCCCACTGGGCTCCCACCCATTTCTGCATCAAAGACTCAGCCACTCAGTGTCCTGAGTAGAGCAGAGAGGTGCAGCTCTCTGAGCCCCAGGCCAAGGACAGACTTGCCTGTGTTGTTGAGTCCGAAGAGCAGCGGGCAGGAGATGGTGAACGACAGGACCCAGACAATGGCGATCATGACAGTGACCCGGCGCTTGGAGCTATAGCGTGTGTTGTACAGCATGGGCATGGCCACAGCTGTGTACCTGCAAAAGGGAGGGTCCTAAGTCTGGGTTGCAGGCCAGAAGATGCCTCCTTCTGCGAGATGCACCACAGATTCCCCCTTCTGCTTGGTTCTCTGACATCTGAGGAATTCACTCAGTCAGCCCTTCCCCTGTCCCTGCCTTCAAACACACAGTCAAGCTCTTACTGAGCGGCAGCTACTGGGGACTCCTGGGCCGTTACACTAATTTATCTCCCCACCTGAACTACAGACTTCCTGATGGATCTTTGCACATTTGAAAACGTACTTACTGAACTGGACTTCAGACAGTGGAAGAATTTGTTGATGAATGGTAGTTCTGTCCCTCAGATCAAGCCCTTAGCCGCATTTAGCATAATAGTGGCAGCCATTTTTAATCCTCCCCCCACATTCCTCTACTGAGCTCTACTTAATCTGGTCTTCCAACAATCCTGTGAGGGGGAAGGGCAGGGCCTCTGGAAACCCTCATGATGTGTCTGCATACACAAGTAAAGGCTCTAAAGACACAGTTTAGTCAAGTGGGCATGGCTTGGACTCCCTTGACCATATCGCTTGTGCTGGACACAAAATTCAAACTCAACACCATGGCCTAAGGGACAGTTGGCGTTTTCATGTCCAGAAAATGAACCATGGAGTTCAAATAATTTTTACCATCTTCCCATGAGCTCCAGTCAGAACTAATTCTTTCATACAAGTTACAATCTGGGTAGTCCGTGGGGAGTCTACACTTACTAGCCAAACACACACACACACAAACACACACACACACGAACTCACATACACGCAGCCAGTAGTTATAGCATCACAGAGAGAGCATGACCCCGAGGAGAGGTGAGGCACTCAGCAGAAAGGTGCGTGACCTGGATCACCTCACCCCCACGTGGTTGCCCTTACCTATCGATGCTGATGGCACACAGGTTCAGGATGCTGGCCGTGCACATCATGACATCCAGAGTGACAAAGATGTCGCAGTGAATCCTGCTGAACTTCCACTCGCCCACCACCTGGAGACAAAGCAGTGTCATGGATGGGAAGCAGGGTTGTGGAGAGTACATATCAGTGGTTCATTACTGGGAGAGGTTGGGTGACAATCTCTCTCACTCTACAAGAGAACAACCCTAGTAGCTGTATTAGCAACATTTCTGCTTTCTGCAACAAAATACCTGGAAAAAGCAATATAATAAAGGGTTTGTTTCAGCTCACAGTTCTGGAATACTGCCCAACGTAATGGAAAAGGCAGGGTGGGTGGTTGAAGATTGAGACATCTGGTCATGTTGAGTCAAAGTCAGGAAGCAAAGAAAGGTGAATGCTGGTGTTCATCCAGCATTTCTCTTTGTATCCAGTCCATGTAGTCCACACCATGAAATAGCATTGCCCACATTTAGACTGGGTCTTTCCCCTTCAGGTAACTGAATGTTGGGAAGTCCCTCACAGACGTGCCGAGGTTTGTCTTCTATGTGGTCTAGATCCCATTAGGCTGACAGTCCCTGTCCATCCATCACAGAAACCTTACAGGTCATCAGCGGAGCAGCAGTGAGGAGCAAGTGGTGCCTACGAGGACCTGGGGCCTGTATCCCTGACCTCTCTCCTTTCAGACGTGTGAAGCTACTTTGTTTGTATACCAGAAACTTTGTGTTAGAAGAAAGATGGCTCACCCCATCTGAGGGCTGCAATTTTGAACTCTAATCTGGAAAGCACCTGGGTGATTACCTTCTAAAATTCTGGCTTTGCCCATTTAGCATCTACTCACAATACAGACTATAGCCACTCTACTATCTGATTTTTGGCAGCACATCTCACAGATCTAGGGTAAAGTTATCCCTCCCAGGGTTAGCTAACTCTGCAAGTCTTGAGTACCCCGATCATAGAGGAAAGCTTCGGCCTCTCACAGAAGAGAAGGGTGAGAAAGCCCCATCCATGTCCTGGAGCAGGGAAGCACCCGCTGAGTGTTATCTAACTCAGCAGAGCCCCCACAATAATTGTCACGTGGTTCTTCCCTAACGCTGTCCTTTCTCCGCTTCCCAGATGTAAAATCAAACATTCCCAGGTAAGCTCCACTGGGGGTGCCCCCACCTCCCATGGATGAGGCAGCAGTTTTTCTGGGTACACATTCTGGAGGTTCACATGAATCTTTTCCTGCACTGTGGGAGCCATCGCTGATTGAGTATCCAGCTGTAAAGCACAGATATACAGAATTCATTTTCAGAGGACCGCTGGGCAGGGCACTAGGCCCATCTGGCTCACACCAGCTTTGGAGTACCTCCTGAGACTGGTATCTAGAAGCTACCTCCATGTCCTTGAGGACCCAGGTCTGAGATGTCAAGGACCTTTTTGCCATCTGTCCTGCCCCATTTCTGCCTGCCATTCATCCTGTCTACAAACATCTATTTAGTCTCTTGGTGTGTGCTACACTCTGACCTAGACTTCTGGATAGAGAGGGAAATGGAGCAGACAGTCCATGTTTTCTCAAGCAGAGTGTATTGTCTAAACCCTGACCAGGTTTTTCATCCACGGCATGGAAATTCCTCAGGTTCCAGGTTCAATGGGGAGAAAAGGAGAAAATTCTCAATCAGTGTCGAATAAGTGATTCAATGACCCTGAAACCTTTGCAATCTCATCTCTTCTAGAAAAGGCTCACAGCAACTCTCTCTGTGAAGGATGTGAGACCTTGAAGTCCCCAGAGAGGCAGGAGCTGCTCTCTCCCTTCCCTCTCTCCCTCAGTTATCTAAGTGGATAGGGGTAGAGCCAAGAAGGCCTTTCTGCAACGGGACTCTAGAAGCGCCTCTAAAACAATGGTGAAAGTTATGAAGAAGAAGACATCTTTGTGTGTGACTGAGGTTTCCAGAGATCCCAGTACAGTTGGCGCAGAGATTTGTCCCTGTCCCACATGGTGTCTGAAAGCCAACAGAACCCACGGACAGAGCTTTGAGCAGAACGTGTTTCCCTCTGGAAAGAGAGTGACTCTTTGCCTGTGCACGAAGAAGGGGAAGAAGGAGGAAGTGGGAAGAGCAAAGGGAAGTGGAGGGATTCTAAGTATCTGTCGCCATTTCACCTTCATCCTCCTTGTTATATAGTATGATCCATGAACCATTCCAGGCACTTTGAACATCAGGATTCATTTGATTTTCCAACAATCCTACAAGGTAGGGACTGCTGTTCTTCCTAACTTACAAGGAAGGGGTCAAGGCACACAAAGGTTAGTTGTGCTCCTACTTCCTCCATCACTGCTCTGTGATTGCTTGAGGTATAGGACCCCCCCTTTTTGTAAGGGAACAGGAGCAGATCAAGCCTGAGAATTAGGAGGTTCTTCAGGGAGAGTTTTGCACAGGCTTTGGGATGGACAGAGTCTAAGACCCTCACAGATAAGAGGGTCATGGAGGAGCGGCAGTGGGAGCCTGTGGTGGTTAGTTCCGATTCTCAACCTGCTGCAACCTACGCTCATCTGAAAAGAGAGCCTCACTGAGAGCAGGGCTGGCCTGTGTCCGTGCCTGAAACTCTTTGGTTTTGGATGGGTTAATTGAGGTAGGATGACCCACCATGGATGTGGGTAGCTTTATTTCACAGGCAGGGCCCTGACTTGTATAAGAGTAGAGAGAGCAGCCAGGCCATGATGGCACATGCCTTCAATTCCAGCACTCGAGAGGCAGAGGCAGGTGGGTCTCTGTGAGTTCGAGGCCAGCCTGGTCTACAGAATGAGTCCAAGGACAGGCACCAAAGCTTCACAGAGAAACCCTGTCTCAAAAAAAAAAAAAAAGAAAGAAAAAGAGTAGAGAGAGCAAGCTAAGCATTTACACATGTATCACATGTATTTCTATCTGCTCTTGCCTGTGAATGAGATGCACCAGTTGCTTCAAGTGCCTGCCTTGGCTTGTCCCAGCAATGGTCTGTAACTTGAATTATGAGCCAGAATAAATCCTGTCTGCCCTAAGTTGCTTTTGGTCAGAGTATGTTCTAGCAACAGAAACAAATGACAACAATATTCAAAACCTAGGCTTCTTCCCACATACCCAGACTTGAGACTGCCACCTGCCCTAGACAGGCCACCCAGGCTTCCAGGCAAAGAAAACATTTGTGCCCACTGAAATTCCCCAGTTCCCCATATCTGTTTTCTAGGCCTGGAGAGTGGCCTCGGGAAGAAGGGAGCCACTTTGGAACTTCTCCACCAGCAGCTGTCCACTTTACTGGGGGACTTAGGTCAAGACGGACCAGACCGCTTTTCCTCAAAGCCTCTGGTTCCTGCTCCAGGAACTAAGCATAGAACTGTCCGTTCTTCGTTTCTCCATCAGTGTCCACAATGTGTGAGCCACAGGGCCCTCAGCAGGGAGCTGCCTGCCCTCCAGCTTGATGGACAGCTGGGCTCTGTCCTGGGAGGCTGCACTATCCTCCCCGGGGAAAGGGACTGCAGCTTGGGCAGCTCATGGTCACCTCTAGCAGGATCCAGGCACCAGAATAAACTAGGGAGAGGAGATAAAGGTCGCACAGAACAGCAGCCCCAGTGTCTGCAATGTGGAAAGAACGGCGAAGAGTTTCAGGCCTCAGAGCACAGACATTGTCCCCTCTTTAGGGATTCTCCCCAGTTAGTCTCGCTTCTAGTACAACCTACTGAAACAATTCCAGGGCGATGCAGGATTCTAGCGTGGACCTTCCAGCTGTGTGAGTAGAGAAGACATTTATCTTCTCTGACCAGCTGGCCCATCATCTGCAAGATGGTCACAGTGCCAGCTCCCCGCAGGGCTGCTTTGAGGAGCGTATAGGAAGATTCTGTATATAAAATTGCTATCCATGGCGCCATAGGCTTAGAAAGTACACTATGAGTGACGGTCATAATTATTATGACTGTCTAGCCCATGAAGAGAAAAGATGAATCCAGAGGAGAAGGAAAGGCTACCTGGGGGAAGTGGCAGAAACCACTGGAGTTTAAGAATCCAGCCTCCAGGACTAGGTCCTCCTAGAGGAAGGCAGGGACCCAGACCTACCTCCAAGTAGACGACCCAGGGCATGACCAGTGTGGCTACCAGGAGATCGGCCACAGCAAGGCTGACTATCAGGTAGTTGGTGGTGGTCTGCAAAGCCTTCTCTCGGGATACAGCCATGCACACCAGCACATTGCCAAAGACGATGATGAAGATGAGGAGGGTGAGCAGCATGGCATAGTAGTTGTAGTGGGGCCTGTCCGCCTTTCCTTCTGACCCATTGAAGGGCCGGCTCCAGTTCTGCCTCTCCAGATCATCATCGTACCAGGACAGGTTCAGTGGATCCATTGGGGCAGCGGGGCCACTGGGTGGCAAGGTTCTGCTCGGGAGAGATGAACACAGAGAGTGAGCGGGAGGGCTTTCAAGGCATGTTTCCTCTCAGTGTGGGGTTCCCCAAAGAAAACCCAAGCACTAGCAGAGTAGAGACTTCTCCAACCTGGGATTTTTATGCTCATATTCAGTGATCTTATAATGTTGAGGCCTGCTTCTGTTCTTCTAGCAGATGGGATAATAAATGAAAAGCATACATTTCTTCAAGTGTAATAAAACAAATAAACTTCAAAGAAGCTACTTATCCATTCTTTCACTTGTTCAACCTACTCATATGCACAGTAAACTAGTTGGGAGTTCCAGTATCTGATGGTAGAAACAGGAACAAGCACTCATTAATTCCTGATGCTATTAACATTTATTAATCATCATTCTATATGTGACTAGAAAATACAGGCAAACCAAAAAGAATAATGGTTTTGTATCTTACATTCTAGAAGAAGTAATAGCTACTGTGCTCAGTGGCACAGACCTGAGATTCCAGTTGCTCCCAAAACTAATGTAGGGGGACAGAGATTGCAAGGCTATCCTGGGCTACAGGATGAGTTCAAAGTCATTCTGACAATTTACTGAAACTCTGTCTCTCAAAAATTCAAAGATGTTTTAGTACACTTCAATGGTAGATAGTTTGCCTAGTATATACTATGCCGTGGGTTCAGTCTATAAAGAAAGAAAGAGAACAATAGCCAATTAATCAAGCAATGAACTTTGTGGTGGTAGGGGAACTAGGAAGTGGAGAGATCTTTGAGATACACATCTAGTTGACGTACTCAGGCAAGACTTTCTGATGAAAGTGACATTCAATTGAGACCTGAAGGATATGTAGGAACTAGACATGTAGAAAGCTGGAAATTGTGGGACAAGTCCAGACAGAAAGGCCAGGTGCCATATTAGAGGGCTTAAAAGAGATTTGAGGGAACAGAAGCCTAGAGGGTCTTGGCATGAGTTGAATCAGAGCGGCTATATTGGTGAGATCACAGAGGGCCTGAAAAGTCATTAAGACTTGATCTAAGGGCAGAAACCGCATGTTCAGGTCTACCTGGCAAAGTGTGATGAATCTGAGCATGGTACATATTGGATTGGAGAGGTCCACAGAGGAGGCAGGATACCAGGAGGAAGCCAGTGCAGGTATCCAAGCAACAGATGATGAACTTCCACAGAAGTTGCAAAGACATCTTGTGGTAGGACTAAGATGAAGTAGGAGGAGACTGCTAAGCAACTAAATATTGAAAGGTTTTTCACCTGGGACGAGCATAGCACAGCCCCAACAGCAAACCATTCTGTTCAGCTAAAATGCAGGGCATGGCAATGAGATTGAGGAAAATTAAAATAGAGGGACATTCATAGACCGAATGGGTTTTGTCAGCTTGGGAGTCTGATGTGGGAGTGTCATATATCAATCTGTTGATTTCATTGGTTAAGTAATAAAGGAACTGCTTGGCCATCATAGGTTAAAACATAGGTGGGAGGAGTAAACAGAGTAGCATGCTGGGAGGAAGAGGAAGTGAGGTAAGACGCCTCAGAGACTCGACAGCTCTGCTCTTGAGAGCAGAGAAGCCATGCTCCAGTCTCCCGGACAGACGTGAGCGATGAAGCTCCAACCCAAGATGGACGTAGGCTAGAATCTTCCCGGTAAGCGCACCTAGTGGTGCTACACAGATGAATAGAAATGGGCTAAATTAATATGTGAGAATTAGTCTAGAAGAGGCTTAAATGAATACAGTTTGTGTGTTGTTATTTCGGGAATAAGCTAGCAGGCGGCCGGGGTGCTGGGGACGCAGCCCCGGAGTCCATGGAAACTTAGGAAAAAAGAATGATGGGTTCTGGAAAGTTCACTGAATGCTTAGGGTGGAAGAGAGTGCAGCGTGAAACAAGGTAACTTTAATTCTGGAAAGAGGTAGTGGTCACTGAATGGCAGCAGGTGAAGTGGGCACAGACAGTTGGTGCCAAGGAGCCTGGTGGTGGAGTCAATGGGGAAAGGAGCAGAAATGAGGCTAAGAAGGGAAAGAAACATCCATGGGAACTCACGGATTTCCCTAGGGCTGGCAGAGATGCACTCACAGAGAAAATGTAGCTCAGGAATAGAGTCGGTAGGCATCAGGCTTGACTTGAGCTATGACTGTCATTGAGACAATGCACACATTGTCATGGAATATTAGTTGACAATGTGTTACATTAGTTTATGCTGAGGAACATTTGGATAATGATGCAAAGACATGTTGCATTCTTTTATGTTGCATTTGTTTAACTCTGTAAAGCTGTTTTACTTTGCCTGTCTAAAACACCTGATTGGTCTAATAAAGAACTGAATGGCCAATAGTGAGGCAGGAGAGAGAGATCTGGAAAGAGAGAGTAAGTAGCAAGGAAGAAGAGGAGAACTCCAGGACCAACCACCCAGCTATACAACAAGCCATGGAGTAAGATGTAAAGAAAGGTATATAGAAAGGTAAAACCCAAAGGCAAAAGATAGATGGGATAGTTTAAGAAAAGCTGATAAAAAACAAGATAAACTAAGGCTGGGCATTCATAAGAAAGAATAAGACTCTGTATGATTTATTTGGGAGCTGAGTGGCAGACCCCCAAAGGACAAAGAGTAAAACACAACAGAGTAAAATATACCAACTACATCACATAATATAGTCTTAACAATGGCAACAAAAGTGTTCCGACTTCATGGGGTTCAGTGAACCGTATTGACATTCTGAGGCCTTCCACACAAAGCACTATGACCTCCAGGTGCTCCCCCACCCAGATGGGCTGTGAAAGCCACCAGTCAATGCCATTTGGGATGAAAATGGGGGGAAAAAAAGCAGATGGCTGATCTCCTATTCAGCACCACCGCTCTGAGATCCCCGGGGAAACGGAAATGTCTAATTCAGTGTGGTGCGACATGGAGCGCAATCCTGCAGCAGGTTTCCCAATTCGCAGGCAGTGAGGCATCGTGTCTTATTGATGCCGCATTCAGCAAAGCCAATGAGTTCCTCTTCCCACTTGGAGCACACAGCAGGAGACCTGTATGCACATATTGATCAGGCAGCCCGGCTGCTTGTGACTTTAATTTATTTAATCAGCATCTATTGAACCTGCTACACATGAAGCACCCTGCAATGCGTTGAAGTCTAGAGGAACCCTCACTCCTATTCTGTTGGCTTTCTTTCCCAGCACTGGGAGATTGGACTAAGGACTTAGCACCTGCTAAGCAGCTCCTCTGAGCCACCTTTCAGTCCTCTTTCTCTTTCTATTTTGAGACAGCCTTAATAAAGCACTGGGGCTAGCCCTCCATCACCAGGAAGACCTTTAACTGGTGATCCTCCTGCCTCAGCATTCTCAGTCACCATAATGAGTACTAGGCCTGCCTCTATCCCAGATCTCTCTGTCCCCCTTCTCATTGCCTTTAGTCCTTCTCCTGGCCTAGCCAGTGGTACCTGCTTTGGTTCTCAGTTCCCTATATCTCCTCCCTTGACCCATTCTCAAGAGATCAGATTTGTAGTTCTGCAAAACAGGGGTGAGCTAAGATAATGGAGCCATCTACTTATGGGCTTGAGAGTCTGCCTAGTGATTTTTAGATATACTGTCTCAACCTCTAAACAACTGTCTGTGAGCTTCCAATATTACCCCTACTTCATAAACGAGGCAAGTATCCAGAAAACTCAATTCTAAGCATACACAATGCTTCAAAGACTGACTCAGAATTCTCTGTTCTGGAATTAGCCTGGACTGTCTCCACCCTCCTCGGGGCTCCTGCTTGCCCATCCCAGGTTCTGTCCTGGAATACCCCTACTTGTGTGTCTGCTTTCTCACCGAAGTACAGTGCTGCTTCACTTTCATGGAGTAAATACATAAGTACATGGCTTTGTTCTTTCCTGACTCCCTACTCCGTGGTCTGTAGGCAGTGAGCATTAAATAGATGTTTGCTGAACTGAATCAAAGGTTCCACTAGTAGACCTGGGAAGAAAACCCATCTGGCCCTGAAATGCACTTGCTAACACCATTCACAAATCTTGCTAACTAGATTCACAAACGCCCAAAAGTAATGCAGCCCTAAGAGCATTGAATGGTGACTCCAGTAATGGGCTGTATTGTGTTTCACATCGGCCTTGCAAAATTCATATGTTAAAGCCCTAACCCCAATATCTCAGAAGGTGATTGGAGATAGGAACTTTACAAGGAAAATTAACTTAAAATGAGGCCCCTAAGAATGACCCTTCTCTAATCTGATGTGTGTCCCATAGGAAGAGAAACCCTGGACACCCAAAGACCACCCAGGGATACTGTGTGAAGGGAAAAATGTTCCAAGAGGAGGTAAAGCTTGTGCCTGGGCCCCGGCTGCAGGAAAAACCCACAAGTGAGGTAGCAGCTAGCCTGGAAGATTCTTCTTTCCCAGGCCACCTCCTCTAGTCAATTGCTGTAAGGTGAACTAACTTTCTTGGGCCCTCAGAGTGGAATGTAGGCTTCAGTATTGATTTAGGGAACGCCAAGAAAGCAAAAGAATAGTACTAACCTCCAGCACAGACCTAAGATGCTGTCAGTTACAAAGAGCATTCTGACTTTGTAGACACTGAAAATGGAAGGGAGGGAGGGCATTGCATCTTAGAATGGATTAGGCAGAGTACCTCTCGGACTCCTTCAGAAAGCCTGAGAAAACCCGGCAGGATCAGAACGCTGGGTTCATCCATCTCCTTCCTCTTTTCCTTCAGCCTTTGGATTGTACAGGTTGTTGGACCTCCCAAAATATCAAGAGACACAGAATACGTAGAGGACCCTACCCCATGTCCTCTCCCTCATGTCCTTGACCTCTGAGCCTCTGGGTTTTTCATCCTTGCCAGAGATTATCCCTGTGGGGTGGACAATGAGAATGTTCATATTGAGACATCTTGGGGTTCCTCCGGGTATCCTGGGCTGGTTGGGCAGAAGGGGTCAGCATCTGCTCCAAAGCCAGATGTGGTCTGTGACTTGTATGCAGAACATGAGAGGCCACATAGCAGCCAGGACACTGGATTGGCCAGGAAAGACTAAAATGTTTGTTCTTTTGCTTTTTTTTTTCTGAGCGAGCTATTCTTCTAGTCATAAGAATTTTCAGGTAAATATGGTCACATGCCAGAAGATTTTGGTTGGGGCTTTAAAAACGCAAAGCAATTGCTCACCAGCCCCCAAGTGCACCCCCCATTTGCTCATAGGTAGCTCCTACCTCCTGGAAAAGTACAAAGGCTCTTTATGACAGTTCTGAGTTAACGAGCACTCTCTGAGCAACAAATACAAACGTGTCATGGCCGTATCTCAGCCTAAAGGGTGTAGCCACAGCACTGTGCGTCCTGGGAAACAGGCGACTGATCTAACGCTGAGATGCTAGGCTCATTCAAGGAGTGTCTGGGTCAGTGTCCCGAAAGTACCCACTATATCTACCTGAGCATCAAAAGGGTGGTGACAACTGTTCCCCATCCACCCCACCAGGAGACACGGTGCCATGCATACTGTGGAACCTCCGAGGCTTGCTTTCTCAGATGATCCCATGACAGATGGGATCATAGGAAAGCCTTTAATGTAGGTGGCCTACAAACCCCGGGCCAGTGAGGCGACAGAAACCATCTGCCCCTCATCTGCTCCCAGTATTCACTGTTTCTGCCCTTGTTTAGAAAGGCAAAGGTCATCTAAAAGATCTTCCAGAACCATCTATTCTGGGGCTCAGTGCGCCCCACCCCCACAAGTGTCCCTCAAACACCGAGCCCAGCTCCAGCCTGCATTAGTTAGCAGTGGCCTCTTCCGAAGCTTAGAGCTGATGTCTGCAGTGAGCCAGGATGTGTGGAAATAGCAAGCCAAGAAGATAGAGTCAGGGTATCCAAGCTCAGCAGCTGTATTGGTGTGTTGCCTAATTTGGAAATAACCCAGCTTTCCCATGGAGAAGCTGAGAGACTCCTTGGTGCTGAGCTGGATTCCCAGCAACTTAGACTGACATCCTGCAGAGACCACTCGCTGCTGAGCCAAAGATGGGGAGAACACAGCATGGGAGAGGGAAGGGAGCAGAGGTTATGGTACGGAGCACCCCCCCCCTTCTTCCAGTCACACCCCAGAGACAGGCAGGCTCCCAGTCTGTCAACAGAAGTGACTCTTCACAAGCAGGTTGTGAGAAAGAAGAAGTGCCATGGTTGAAGGATGACTCCCAAATGAGGTATTTTCTCAGGGACAGAACTTGAGGGGGGTGACCAAGTTTATCCCCCAGACAGCTAGGGTAAAAGGTCAAAGAGTTCCATCTGTTGGGACAACCTGGGTCACCAAAGGAAAGTTGGTTGGTCCAGGAAGATGGTGTCACCCTTTCATTCCCCCTTCTGGCCTCTGTGTCTTCTCATTTCTGTTCCGGGAGCGCAGAGCTGGAGGGTGGGGGAGGGGAGAGAGCTGCTTCATGAACCCTAGCAGCCTGTTTCCTGTGCTCTCCCCTCCGCTTCTCTGTGCTGCCTCCTCTGAAGTTTGGCACTTGAAGGAATCTAATTGTCTAATTAAAATTTAACAATCCCTTATCAGGCTCGATGGCGGGTGAGACACTGCTGTCTTAAACACATCAATTTTTTTTCTTCTTCTTTTCTGAGACTTTAAGCATTTCAATGAAAAAGTAAAGGAGGGGGCAGTTCTCATTTCCATGTCAAAAGCAGTTTGGTGGAGTGATGTGCTGGATGGGGATTGGAAGTGAGTAGGTAGGGTGCTCCTCTCCAGGGGCCCTGGCAACTGGAGCCATCACTTCCCTCCTCTAAGAGGGGGGTGGGGGTCAAGCTGTGGTTCAAGAGTGGCTGTTTGTCCAGAGTCTCTAGAGGCTCCAGGAAGACAGAATGGGACAGGGAGTGGGAGGGGAAGAGATGCTCCCATCAAGTAACAGTTTCTTATATTTCTTGACCAGCCTCTGCCTGGGTGGGGGATGAACAGATGTCACTCTAGGAGTCCTAGGTAGAGCACCTACCAGGGATCTATTAGCAGGCATCCACCCCACCACAGAGACCCCTAGACCTAGACTCCAAGGGCCTGGAGTGGTAGACAGAGATAATAGCGTTGTCCGAATGTCAGGGTTTCTTAAATCCTGAGCTGAGGGTCTGGGGTGGCGGTGTCTGTGGAAATGGCAAAGAAGAGGGATGAAACTGGCCACAACAAGGGGTGGTGGTGGACATGAGACAAGGCATATACTGTCAGCTCCAGGTTCACCCCCCTCCTCACTCAACTCCTGAGAACACTCTTTCTCAGCACCCTAAGCCCAGGTACACTGAGAAACTGGGTCCATCTCAGGTCTCAGCAACTTAAACGTGAGTGAAGATTTTAGAGGGAAAGAGGCTTTGGGGATTGGTTGTCTCCCAAGGCCCATGTGCTGACTCATGACTCACTCCCCAGGTTGGCATTATTGGGAGGTGGTGACAATAATAAGAGGAGGGGCATGATGGGGGCGGTTTAGAGCACTGGGGTGAGCCCTCTGGAATTCTTACCCATTCTCTTCCTCTCTTTGCCTCCCAACCACTGTGAGGAGAGCAGTTTTCTCCACCACAGTCTCCTGGCATGATGTGCTACCTCCACACCAACCATAGAACCAAAGGACTGCCATCTTGTTCTACAAACCAGCAGTTCTCAACCTTCCTAATGCCGCAGCCATGTACTACAGTACCTCATGTTGTGGTGAACCCCAACCATAAAATTATTTCATTGCTACTGCATAACTTTAATTTTGCTACTGTTATGAATTGCAATATAAATATCTGATATACAGGCTATCTGATATGCTAGCCCCCAAAGGGGTTGGGACCCACAGGTTGAGAACCACTGCAAACCCTTCCTCTTAAGTTGATTATCTCCTATGTTTGTGACAGTCATAGGTATTACTCTCGGGCTCCAGAACAGCACCCTCCTCAGCCTCAACACCACTGTGGGGCACAAGTCTGTACTATTTAGAGACCTAGACTAGAGGGGGGCCTTCCCTCTAATGACCCGGCCCACCATTGCGGGTGACGGGTCTCTATAGAGGAGGTAGGAAAGAGCACAGGCTGATATCACATTCTTATGTACCTCCACTTCTGACACCCTCCATGTCTGACATGGGCCAACCAATCTCAAGTTTCACAACGCAGCAGCAAAGCTTGTTTCCTTGTGGGACACTGTAAGGCTTCCTTAGAAAGTGTGGGAAAACCAAGAAAAAGATCTCTGGCTCTCTCACTTTCTGGCTGTGTCTGCCCCTGCCTTGCTGGAGCCAGAAGGTATAGCCTATGTCAAGGGCCTTCAGTGACCCAGCCTGAGGGTGGTAGTTCAGCCATCAACTTGAACTCCCCAACTTCACCCCACTTGCTGGAATTAAAGCTTTCCTGGCAGCCTCCAGCCTCCTGCTTTATAGGAAAAATGGAATCTCTCTATGGATTTGCTGTCACCATATCTGCAAACCTCCAGCACAGGATGCTGCTTGCTACCTCCCTGGGTTTCAGTGTTCCACTTCCTCTGCAGGCCCAGCCCAGACTTGGGCCCAGGATCCTACCACATTCAAAGTCCAGCCCCGCCCTCAGGCCTGCCTTCCCAGCCCTTCTCCAGGGAAGCTTCCATTGATACCTCTCATCCCAGCACAGTGCTTCTGGAAACAGTGCAGATGCAAGGCCATTGTTTGCCAATTGCTTGGTATCAGTGCATCTTACCAAAAGTAAGCAACTTGCTATAATGCTGGTTTCTACCTCGGTCCTTCCAGATGCTCACCTCCCGGCACAGAGCCTGGCAACAAGAGATGACTCACAAATGAAGAGACATCTATGGAGCTAGTACTATCTCATGCAAGGGTCTATACCCAGCAGACACTGGGCTTGGGGTCTTATTCACCTTGTAATAGTTTCTCCCTCTGGATCCTTCTCCATGGGGACCATGCTTCTCTTCTGAGAGCTCACCTGGGGACCATGCTTCTCACCTGGCTTTCTGCACCCCAGTGACAGAGGCTTAGCTATTAGAGTCCTTCTAGGATTTCTATGAAGTGTATACTTAGCACCCAGGATTCCAGGATGTGGGAGGGCAGAGTGTATGCATACCTGAGGATGCAGATAAGCAGGAGGTAGAGCTGGATCCCAGGTAACTTGCATTCTGTGGAAAGGGAGCCCCATCTGGACTCTGGGTTACTGGAGGCCAGGAGACGCAAGGTTTCCTAGCCTCTTGATTAGTGACCCACTGAAAAAGTGAAGTTGTAGTGTGCAAGTTGTCACCTTATAATGGAGTCAAGTAGGATGCTAAAGATTTGCAAAGAGCTAGCTTATATAGGGGGATGGAGAGGAGTCTGGGGTCCCCTCACTTAGACTGGAGCATGCTCATTTCTTCACTCAGCCACAGAGAGACCTCTGACTGAGAATCTTCTGGAAGAGAAGGGGGCTGAATGTGGACTAGGGTCAGTTCTGTCCCAGGATAAACATGACTGGAGAGTCATGACCTCTGGGACCTTCATCCCAGGCAGTCCTCCCTGCGCCTCTCCTTCTCACGGGGACCAGGTGTCACAAGGGATGTCCAGGCATCCCTGGCCATAAGGATCTCCCCCGGGAGGCCCAGGCAGCAGAGGATTGATGTCAGAGCTTTGTCTTCTGCCTTACTTGCAGGCCTTCAAGGTCTGCATTGGAGCTAGGCAGCATCTGGAGACTCGGCAGAGACAAGCAGGCATGCATGGCTCCCAGGCTCGTCCTTGTGCATCTTGATGGCTCCGTAAAAATGTCTCCGCACAAACTGTCAAAGTGTCACACATTAATTAACTGTTAGCTGAGTGACTCGGTGTGGGGAGGGGTGGGGAGAAGAGCTCCGGTGGTGCTAAGTGAGGTACCATTCAGCATGCGCCGCCTTTTGATTAACAATCTTCACAGTGCGAGGGAAGGGGCAGATCTCCAGGGCAGCTCACATGCAGCAGAAAACTGACAAGTGGGACGCAGGTGAAGGGGATGGAGCCTGGAGCCCCCTCCTTGAGAATGGGAACACGGATGCGAAGAGGAAGCTTCTGGGAACTGTTCTATTTCCTTCCCCCCTCCCTCTCTCTCTCTGTCTCTCTCTCCCTCTCCATCTCTCCCCATTCCCCTCCTCCACAAGAAAAGACCTGGGAAGGTGAGTTTGATTATCCCAAAGGAGCTGGTCTGGACATCTGAGCCCAGAATGCAGCACTACTAGCTCCCCTTCTGCAGGAGCTGTGGAGGGAGGGAGCCGAGTTTCAGACCAGCCTCCTTGACCTTTACTTTAATTTCAGGAAAGAATTGAGAAAACACACTCTTGAAAGTCAAGAGGGAAACAAATCCTGAACCTTATTGCTCTAGAAAGAGGGAAAACAATCCTGGCTATTTGGAAGAAAATTGTTCTGCTTTATGAGAAGGCAGTCCTGTTCATAAAAAGGAAAAAGGCCACAGACTGCATGGGCTGGGCTGATAGGAGGCTTGTGATCTTAATGCTGGGGACACTCAGCGAGCAGCTCTCCCCAACTTCTCCTTCCCAGGGTGCCGCAAGCAAAGGGAAGGACCATTTCTGTCCCAGACAATGAAAAAGACAGGATCCTTCCTGCCTTCCTGCAGTAGAGTAGATAGGCCAAGCAAGGCTGAACTTTATGACTCCCAAATAAAGAGCAATTTAGTCTCAGGACCATGAAGATCAAGAGATGGCAAACTTCACAACGGAATAGAAAACTCAGGTAGCAGAACTTGCTACAGACCAAATGGCCTGCTTTCTTCAAAAACAAATTCCAACTAAACCAACAGACAAAGAAACAAGAGCCAGAGAGGCCTCTAGGATAAGTGCCACTCCGGTGCTCATTTAACCAATCACAATGTGTGAAAGTATTTATTTGGATTCTGAATCGAAACCAGCTGCTCAAAGTTCGTGACATTTCTGAGAAAACTGAGAATTTTAGCAGGAGATTTTTTCATACGGAGACTATGAATAAGGTGTGACAAGGACATTCTGATTTGATGTTTTTCTTTTAAGAAGGTCTCAGATAGCCCAGACTGGTCTCAAGGTTACTGAATAGCTAAGGATGACCTTGAACTCTTGACTTTCCTGTCTCCACCTCCCAAGGGCTGAGATGGCACTCACGTTCAGGTTTTAAATTTTGATGAGTTCTTGTGTTCCGGTGACACAAAATGAAATGTTTATAGATGAGGTCACGTGCCATCTGAGACCCATTTGAAAATAATTATGAAAGTGAGGATAAAAGCGACCTTAAGTTGTGGTTGAAAGCAGGCGACGGCGACCTTGAGTTTGTTCTGCCACTCCTCCTATTTCTGTACACGTGTAAAATTTTCTCTAACAAAATGTTTTCCTCGTGACCTCTTTATAATCTCCTTATCATACCACACCCAAGTTTCTGACTATTTCCCCAAACTATAACATTCTTGGAGTACCTGGGGTACCAACTTGCTCTGAAAAGTGAACTCTGTGGAGTACTGAGCTCAGGGGATTCCAGATAGATGTGTATAGAAAAAATGTGGGTGACCCTCATTCTCTCTTGGGTCCAGAGCAGCCTCAGAGGTCTTCCCTCAAGCCCAGTCAGTCTGACTTCCTACTGCCCATTAGGGCTTCTCCTTCCCTGGGCCATGGCCCTTGTACTATGGATATGGACCGCTTATTCTCATGGGCTGTTAGATCGTGGGCCTTAGAGAAAACCAAGATGTGTATTTTGCAGAAGGAAACATGGAGGCAGTGGCCCTATCCCAACAGGCTGAGGACATGCACAGAGCTTCCTCCTCCTTCCCTCTCCAATCCTTCAGGCTTTTCTAGGCCATGAGAACCACAACGTAGTGTCACAGACAGGAGCTGACGCTTTCTGAGTTTGCACATTTTTACCACAGAGACTCGCCGCTCCTAGGCTCAGCTTAAACACTTCAAGCACTGTGTTCCTCAGATTTTTGTTTGGTTTTGTTATTTTGGGTTTTTGGTGTGTTTGTTGTTTTGAGACAGGGTCTCACTGTGTAGCTCTGGCTGCACCGGAGCTCCCCTCTGCTGATCAGGCTGACCTCAAACTCACAGAGATCCACCTGCCTCAGCTTCCTTGAGTAATGGGATTAAAGGTGTGCGTCACCACACCCAGGCTTTGTACCTCAGTTTTCTTTGGAAAATCAGGCAGTAACTCCCTCATTGGAAGTGCTGTGAAACTAACTTAAGAACTGTGACTCCACTTGCAGCAGTAACTGGAAGCTGACATCATAAAGAGAGAAGTAACAAAATAGACAGCCAATGGCATAGATAAGCCTGAGCCATGTAAGGGTCCCAGACAAAAACAAACAACAAACCTTGTACTAGGATAAGAGGCTGTGAGAGCCCTGTGGTTTCTCCATAGCTCCCAAGCTTCTTCAGACCTAGAGCCTTCAGCCTTAGGGTCACAAAATTCCCACTAGCAGCCATGATCTGAACCCCTGAGATGTTGAGGCACTTCACAGTTACCCTTAAAGTCTTCTTGATATGTGCCTTGCGGTATGCAACAACGGTGACCCTTGTTGTTCTTTTCAGCCGAAAAGAACAACAACCCTCCCCTCTGACTCTCACAGAAGTCAGTCACACCTAGCCTGTAGCCTTTCTAGAGAATTAGACAGAATCAAGGATCTGAGTCCTGCCCTTCCCCTGAAGGCAGAGGTGGACAAGCAGAGAACTCCATCAGGACCATGAGACTCTGTGATCTAGAAGGGTGTCATCAACCATGAATTAGTTCATCTGACATGCAGCCATATGATTGGGTTCTCTTGATGAGCCATATTCCTAATTCTCGGTTAAATAATTAATACTCAATAAGGATCTAATAACGAGTGCTCTTGTTCCTAATTTCAGAGAGTAGAGGAATCAAATATAATGATACATTTCTAAATGATCTGCCGACTTGAAAGCCTTACAGGAAAAGTACTGCTCTCTTAACATCCAGCTTAGGCCTTTCTTTGGCTGTCTCCGGATTGATGGTGCATACATTATCACTAGAGAGGGTGGTGGCTAGGGATGCTCCGCGGATAAAGCGCTTGCCTATCATTCATAAAGCCCCAGATTCTAGCCATAACATTGTATAAGCCTAGTGTGGTGGCACATAAAATCCTTGTATTTGGGAGGTACAGGTAAGATGATCAGGTTTTCAGGCTAGAGCCAAGCAACAGTAATTCTACCTCAGCCTCCTGATTGCTGAGATTGCAGGCATGAACTACCATGCCCTGTTCAGCAACCACATATCAAGTAATGTTGTGCTGCTTTTATTTTCCTTCAGTGTTAAGAGTTAAGATAAGCCCGGCTCATGCTAGGGAAACAGTTTACCACTCACCTACCCACATCCTCTGCATCCTGCTTTATTTTGATCAATGGATCAACAGTGAACCTCAGAGACCCACTTATGGGCTAAGGGAGAAATAGAGAAAGTACCCCCTGGGGAGCTGTTACTCTGCTCTGTGACCCTGAGAACTTCAGAGACAGAGCAAACACTTGGATCTTCTCTGGAGCTCCTGGGACACTGATGAGCTAAGTTCCCTGCTCCCTCCGTGGCAAACAACATAATGTTGCTAATCAAACTTCCTATGCACCCACCCAATTTTATAAATCAGCCTTTTGATGCACTAAGTGAAGATGAATTAGCAGTAATGAGGCTGTGACAGCTCCCTGAGGCACGGGCTTGACGAGAGCTTTGATGGCTGTGGCACGGAGGAGGGGGCGCTCCTCTCCTTGCAGGCGTCAGTGCGTGCTGCCGAGTTCATGCACCCGAGCTTCGCTTGGAAATCGTGTGCGGTCCCTCACACATGAAGTCAGTACCCAAGAAAGTTTGGCCTTCGTAGGTCTGAGAAACTGAGTCACGCACTTGTCATCAGTTCTCGGGCAGTAGCAATCTTGGACCATCCACAACAGACAGCAGTTCATGTTTGTATATGGGAGAAGGTGGAGGCCAGTTATAGCAGTCTGCAGCCATCAAGGCTGCCTACTTCCTGGCCAGTCTCCACCAACCCAGCGATAGTAGCTAATCCTCTTCTGCTCACATGTGCAACTTGATAGCCTATGGGCCGCATTTAGTTTTGCAGATAGAATGTGTTGGGCTCACACAACATTGTGGGGAAAATGGAATTTGTTGCCATTATTTAACATTTGGAGATTTCATATTAAAATATAAAATCTCTAGCATCTTATCTAAAGAACGCTAAGTCTTTTGAATATTGGCTCAGCTTATCTATTTGATTTCTTTTTGGACATGGTCTTACGTAGCCTGGAGTTGGCTTTGAGTTGCCTACGATGCTGAACTCCTCATGCTCCTGCTTTTACCTCATCAGTGTTGGGATTATGGATGCAATAAGCCACACCTGGCTCTGCATCAGCCTTCTTGTGTGGCAGCCACATGCTAGAGCCAGGCACAGGCAGCCAGCTTTACACAAGACACAGGGAACTGAAGAAGGCCGAGGGAGGGCTGTGCCTGAGCTAGGATAGTGTTCCGAGGAGGTAAGAAAGGGAGGGTCGCCATCTCTGTCCTACATCTCCTCAGTTGGCTCATCTTTGGAGATGTTAGACCTCGAGAATTTAGCAAAAGCCCCCATCATGACACCCAGTCTTGGCTGGCTGGGGAAACAAGCTCCTGGGTTTGCCACAGACCCTATCAGTCTTGATAACCCTACAACCAATTGGTTTTATCCCATCCATTTTTACTATCGGGTTCCAGAAAGCATTTAAGTTTGTGTCTCCTGTTTTCATGTTTTTGGAGCAACTGAGCTGTTATGCTGCTAAACAACAAAGGCTGTGTGTGAAAGAGCCTCTGGCGCCCTCTCCCCTGGCCACCCCACAGCACAGGGGAGCAGCAGCAGAGTGGATCAGGGAGGCTGGAGGCAACGCCGGTGCCTGTTGGGCACAGTGATACGATTTTGTGTATCTCTCCAGCCCTCCATGGAGACAGGAACCAGGTCTCAGGACCTTTTCCTTTGGGCCTCTTTCTCTCCCTAATAATAGTAGAAATAACATCATCATCTTAATATCTCCCTCCTCAAAAATTGTTTTTGAAGTCAGACGGTGGTGGTGTACACCTTTAATCCCAGCGCTCAGGAAACAGAGGAAGGTGGATCTCTGTGAGTTCAAGGCCAGCCTAGTCTACAAAGTGGGACAGTCATAAGAAAACCCTGTCTTAGAAAAAAAAAGTTTTGTTTGCTTTAGATTTTCTGATACTGATCATCTAATTACAGCAGCAGTCAAGAAAGTGGTTGTCTCTTCAGGAACTGGGGTACACCCTGCGGATTGAGACAAAATATTCCATCTTCCTGGCATGTAACAAACAGAGAGTTGGCATCTGCCTCGTGCACTGGTCAAATAGGCAAGGGTACTGGTGACCTAAGACAGGCCCCTGCCTGCCTTTAATTTTCTATCTTTGTTTTATTAGCATCTCTGCTACGGTCTTTACTCTGTGTAGTGCTGAAACCCCTGAGGGATGGCTGTGGTCTGCTACCTCATCCTCCCTTTCTTTCTCTGTAATTCTAACACACATGCCAAGGCTTGCTGGATGTCACAGGATCCAAGGATTATCTTCTTCTCTAGGACGCTGGTAATATAACATGTAACATACACTCAGCTGCTGGTACCTGCAATTTCCATGACAGGTAGCAACTTTGTTAGCATGCTTGCTAGTACAATTGGTTTATTTAAGAAAATGATGCCCAGTTCCCTTTTCTCTTCACATGTATTGCTTCTCCAGGAAGCTTGCTGCAATCTCTTCCAGGAAGAATTATTTACTTGCCCCCTTCAGAGAACTTCACAGGACTTATTTTTTGTACCAGTGGATCAAAATCCACAAGTCTGCCTCCCCTGTCTCCTAGGCTCATAAATAGCAAGGTCTATGTTGTGTTCCTTCTTAGCTATGTGAGCACCTGGAATTGGCTGGTGCAGAGTGGGAGCTAGGCAATGGCTGATGAAAGACCATATGTGTGAGAAAGTCTCCACTGACCTCTGAGTTCTTGGTGCGATGGACTAGTCATCACACCAAGGAAACAGATGGATGCCTACGGCAGGTACGCTTCTGCTGGGAGGATGCTACACTCTGCCCCCATCATGAACAATCCCAGGGAAGGTGCAGAGCCCTGCCTGTCGTGCTCAACCCTTGGGAGGATCCAGGGCCCTCTCCACCATCTCAGCACTGGGAGAGCTTACAATGGGCTTACAATGTGCCAGCCACTTTCTGTAAGCTCCCAGGGAGCAGCAACCTTGAATGGTCCATAACACAGAATCAGTCCATGTAGTTATAAAGGAGAGATGGATGGCTGTCATGAAAGATGAGAAAATCAAGGCAGCTGACGACCTGGTCAGTCTATCAATCTAACAATAGTGGCGAGTCCTCCTCAGGCCAAAAGGTTGTTTCTGACAATGTCATTAATTCAGTTCACTATTTCATATGCCATGATACACAGGCATCAACTTGGGTTATTGACCCATGAAAATGAAATGGAATGCATGGTAGAAATTTTCTGACAAAGACAAATTGAACATAAGATTTTTTAATTAAAACTACAGGAAGAGATGAAAATAATAACAACAATGAAAGAACAGGGGCTGGAGACAAAAATAAATAAATCCTGACTAGTTATAAAGGATTTATAACCAAAAAAATGTTTAAAATCTATATTTATGTTTTAGGAAATTTAAATATTTGTTTTTCTTTAAAAATACTGGAATTTGTAAAACATAGATATAATGTTTCAATAATTTGAGTTAAACTTCATATAGTGGACTCCGGCATAAAGGCAGGACCTAAGATGTACCCAAATAATTGGGAGTATGAACATGCATAGGTGCTCTCAGGTAAAATGCAATGATTGACCTATTATTGGTTAGTAACTCTCTTCTCTAAAGGTCCTTTTCAGTGAGCCCATCAACCATGCTGAATAAAAAAGAGTGATGATTAATAAAATATCATCAATTTGACAAGTTCTAAAAGCACTTCAGAGACAGATTGCTGTCATTTTGAGGAAGTTTCTAGACCAGATTAATTGATGTAAGAAGACCAACCCTAAATGTTGGGCAACAGTATTCCACGGGCTGTGGTCCTGGACTAGACAGGAAGGAGAAAGTAAGGTGAAGGCCAGAATTCATGACTCTCTGAAGGTACAATGTACCCAGCAGCCTCCAGCTCCTACAACTATGACCTCCCTGCCCCAATGGTCTGCATCTTTAAACTGAAGCAGGGTAAACCATTCCTTCCCTAAGTTGCTTCTGAGGGATGCTTTGTAAGAGTAATTAGAAAAGTAATGGATACAGAAGACTTGTGTAGGCGAGTTATGTTGGTTATGATGACTTCATTGATCCAGTACGTCTTACTGAACCTGTATCTGCAGCCTTGATTAAGAGCCTTGAATACACGACTAAAAGAGACAGGCCAGGCCCCTTGTCCTTAGGGAATCTGTTTAGTTAGAGTGACTGTGAACACAAGCTGGCCAGGGTGAAGAGGAAAAAGCACACGCCTTTTGCAAGGGGAAAGTGGCATGGCTAATGTAGCAAGCTAAACAGATTAACTCGCTGCCACTCTTGTAGCTGCGTAGGATCTATCGCTCCGTAGGGCAGATCCTTGGCAGAAGCAGTATCTCCAGCAGCAGAAATATAAGAAAGCAAAGTGTATGAAAGCAAGCCTGCCAAGCTGTGCACTGCCTGCTCAGCACAGATGTTCAAAGTAGGTGTCACATATTCGATAGTGCCTCCCCGCCCTTCCAACCATCTCCAGGGTCACAAAAGAAGGTGAAAAGGAAAGCAATTGTCCCAGGTTAGAGAAGGCTAAGAAGGCTTGACAAAAAGACATCACCTTGCCTCCAGGTGGGAGGTGGAGAGAACGTAATTCTTGGGCAGTCAATAAGCTGTAAAGTTGCCCCTTTACATGGGTACCTGAGCATCAGCGCTGCATCTCGCCTACCCATTCTGCAGCACCTGCAGGGTTGTGTTCCTTTGTTCCTTCGTTTGTTTGGGATGGGATCTCACGTACTCAGGCTGGCCTCAAACTCTCTAAGCTGTTACAAATGGCCTTGAACTTGGGTCCTCCTTCCATTGCCTCTTGAGTGACAGGATTGCAGGTATGTACCACCATGCGCAGCTGGATACCTGTGCCTTACCTGAGGTAACTTTAGACTTAGAGAGCATTGCAAAAGCAGTTCAGAGAGTTTACACACACCCTTCACCCAGCCTTTCCCACTATCATTGTGTTATACAATCAGGACGTTGTTGTTCAATGTTATTAATGAAAGGACAGATTTTTCTGGGCATTTTATCAGCTTTTTACCAACATCTTTTTCTGGTCCAGGCCTTCATTTGGTCTTCAGCTCCAGCTGTTTGTCCACCCCTTCCAGATCTCTACTGCTGGATGTGAGACTGCTCTTTCAGTGGGGCTGGATACAGCCTCTAATCACCAGGTCCTTGTCATTGGAGTGATTGTTATGTCATTTCTGCTAAGAAGATGGGTCCCTTCCACCTGCACTCAGAAACCCATGTCGGGCCAATGCTGGAGAAAGTGGATTCTTGTTTACATCAGGACAGCAGTAAGAATGATCATAATAGTACAAGGTGGTTCGTTGGGTAGGGAGCACCATGTTGCCCACTTTACACACCTATTTCTCCAGCCCCGAAAGAATTACAAGCTGGAAATGTTACCAACCCTTGTACTACGGATGCAGCAGGAGGTCCAAGGGAGGCCCATATCGTTGTATAGCTAGCCGTTAGCGTGGAGTTCTAGAAGCCTGAGTTATCTACCAGAGAAGCCCTGATCTCCTCTAGGAACAAGGCCACCCAGCACGGTACTACGAAAGTAAGATAGGACATATGGGATATTGTCATCATGTGGCTGCTGACCTGCACGCTTAAGTCAGTTCAGTGGCTGGGTTTTCCAGTATTGATTGACACGAGTACTTCTGGAAACAAGATGAAGAATCCTGCAGTGTTTCCATTGTTGATGCCTGTAGGTGTGCTGCTGTCTCTCTTGGGACAGGATGCTGTCTGCTTCCACAGATCATTCCTTGGAGAAACGGTTGATCATTGGCTAATTCATGGTCTCTAGCCTGTGACCCCTCCACCAACTTCAGAGCCAGGTCCCACTATCCTCAGCCTATACAGATAGGCAGAAACTGGAGTATGGTTCCATGGTGTCACCATCAGGATGCAGGTGTCTGTGCCAAACACTGTGTGCTCAGGGAACCATCACAGTTTCTGATCTGCTTGGCTGCTAAATATACAGATGGGCTCGTGGGACAAAATTCCTAACTGGCTGCCACATACCTGTCTGTGACTTTCTAAATTTAATCTATTTTTAAATTGGAGAATACTTTATTATTTTTTATATTCAAACTCACAAAATAAGACCTTAGATATTTAATATACTGCGTTACCACTGTATAAATGGGAACAATAAATTCAATGTTTCAAGACATTAGTGGTTTGAATGAGAATGGCTCCCATAAATTCATGCACTCAGTCCCCAGTTGATGGAACTCAGGGAAAGGGCTAGGAAGTATGGCCGTGTTGGAGGAGGTGTGTCGCTGGAGGCTGGCTCTGAGGTTTCAAACGCTCATGCTATTCCCAGTTAACTCTCTCTTCTTTGTGCTTATGATCAGCATGTAAGCTCTCAGCTACTGCTCCAGCACCATTCCTGTCTCCCGGCTGCCATGCTCCCCACCATGATGGTCATGGTCTCACCATTTGAAACTGTAAGCCTCCAACAAACCTTTCTTCTATAAGTTGCCTTGGTCATGGCATCATTATCACAGCAATAGAAAAGTAACTGAGACATAGAGCAATATGGTTGTTAATTTCTGCAAATGCCAACTCAACACTGTAAACTGGTAGGCTATGTTTTACAAAGTTGACAGCACAGCTCATGTCCCAAAAATTCAAATAAATTATATATTGTATATCTTACATTTATATATTATATACAAATTATATTTTTAAGTATATATGAATTATATTTATATGTTACATAAAATTTATGTATTATAAAAATTATACTTAGTTATTATATAAGAACTCAAGAGTATATATGAAAAGTCCAATAGCTGTATGCTCTGCATCAATAGCAGCAACAGCTTTTTCGGGCTCTGCAATCATCTGAACAAAATGATAAAGACAACCAGTTCACAGCATTAAAAATAATATTAAATAAAAACAAACCGCATAAAGCAGCATGGTTATGTAACTGTTGTGATACCTGGCATGGTTTATTATTTATCATCATCATCATCATTATATTCTTAGTCACCATCTGGAAATAGAACATTCTGAGTAACAGCATTTAAAACAGTTTTGATGAAACATGGCCACTACTATGCATCATAACGGTACAAGCTCGTCTGCATCCACAGAGGTGCAGTACAGTGCTGTCCCACATCTACAATGCTGGAGGATGCCGTTGAAAGGGCATACTTGAGACCTGGTTCTACTCGTCAAGCAGAGCTGTCTGTAGCTTTGATGCTTAAGAAGGATTAACACCCAGCCAAGAAGGCAGCTCAACAAACTCTGAGTAAACTAGAACTGTGCCAAAGTTCTCCAGTTCTGGGGAATGAATCTCACAACATTTTATACCCCTTGAAGGCTCAACCTATTTCACCACAGTGCTCCAGCATTTGCAGATAGGAACCCACATGTACTCTGGGCCTAGCCTCAGAAAGGAGTGGGCTGAGGAGATGGACAGAGCTGAGCCGTCACCCTCTGCTCTGTGGTATCCATACCTGTCTCCCCTGGAGCAGCTCTAGCCACCACCCAGGCTTGCCTCACCCCTTCCTGAACCATTTTTGCAGCCTGCCCCCAGGTTTCCTATTGGCTAGGCAGTTCTTTGCACATCTGTTGTACAGGACGTTGAAAGGACATGGACGGAATTAGCTTAGAGAGCCAGAGAGGGAAAAGTTTGGTCCTATTCAAGACTCGTGTTTGACCCTTTGAGAAAAAGAGAAGGAAATCTTGGTCCACATTCAGAGAAGATGTGAAGCAGTCAGCCAGCAAACACACTTACCTTGAATACAAACAAAGCCACATGGACTCAGTTAGCATCTCGGATGCAGCTGGACACTCTGGGCCAAAAGAGATGCACAATACAAAACAGGGAGGGGAGTGGATCTGAAGAAAGAGTTCTAGGCTTAAAGCAAACCCCTGAGTCTGGCCCTGAATCTTTCCTCCTTTCCAACTGTGTTGCCTTAAGCAAGTCACCTTGCTCCTCTGGCCCTCAGGGTAAATACTTATGGCTGTGCCAGAGGCTACATCCTCCCAGTGAACCTACCGGGATAGGGTCCCCAGCCCTATCTGTGCTAAAGGATTGTCCAAAACCTTCTGGGCTGTCAATCATGGGACTTCTGTCTACTGTGGCCACTGTACCTGTCCAGTAAGAGTCTATGGCTATGATGAGGGTAAGGCAGGGTCCTTAGGGTGGGCCTAGCATCAGCGAATGTGAAACGATGAATATCCGTCAAATAGGAAGTCATCGTCAGTGTGAAATGGAGCCAGTAAGTGAGCCACCAGGAATCACAAGTCCCCAAATGGGATGAGAGTCTTACACTCTTCCAATCATTTTGAGACCTGTAGTCCTTAGGCCAGTAGCATGTCCAAGCTTAGAAGGCATCCTGGAGCCATGAGAAAAAGAGTCTAGCCTCAGCCTGGTACAGTCCAGTCTTGGAAGCAAGCAGCTCATGGCTGCATACTGTAGCTCAGATGAGCTGTGAGTCTCCAGGTCCACCCTGGTGATTCTAGGAATAGAAAGACTTCAGACTTCCTTTGAGTAGCTTTCCACTCATGTGAGAACAGACACCACTGCCACAATGTTTCCTAGTGCACCCGGTGACTTCTTGGTGATGGAATCGTGGTGTTTCTTCTATGGTAGCCCTCAACATCTTTTGTCCCAAGCACCAGCACAAGAGAGAAGGAAGTTGAGGACCTGGTGTTCTTAACCATCCTCCCCCAAGAGCCCAGCTTCCTGCTCTGTCCTTCCTCAATCCCGTTATTGCATGTGGGGTGTTCCCAAATATGACAAAAAAAATCATTAACAGTATGGCTTTCCCTGGCCCCTTTGATTGATTAGAGTCAAGAGTAGCCTAAGTTTATGAAGCTGGGCTCACAGGCCTTGAGCCTGATTGGGGGGATTGGGAGAACACTGGTTTGGAAGTCTCTCCACCCCCTCCTACCCACTAGCGAAAGCCATGGCTTTAGGTTTGTATTGTCACGACTGTCTTTGGCTCTTCTCCTGTGAAAGGCAAGGC
>JABTXL010000888.1:1193253-1246045 GCA_025134845.1 Neodon shergylaensis
ACGTGGCCTCTTCCTGGGTTCTCATGATAGGGATCAGGAGAGATGGCATGCAAAGGAACACCCTAGATCCCTGGCAGAACAGAGCATGGCACGCCTTGGGAACTTAGACCAGTAAAGGAGGAAGATCTTGGCATTCCCGTGTTTAGAAATGTCAAGCATTTGAGTGTACATGGACAGCTTCTTCTCAGTCAGACCAATCCATGGGCTGAGGGCAGGTTGTGAACAGTGTCTTCCCAAGGATCACACAAAGCATTCAGTGAAACAGGCTGAGCGAATAAAGGCCTGTGTGAGCAGAGTGTGGTGGTTAATACTACCATCGAATTGACCGGCCTGACAAACACCGAGGTAATTAGTGGTGCTCATCTCTGCCAGTATCTGTGATGGCATTTCCAGGAACAATTAGATGATTAGGTTCTGACCTAATCAAGAATTAATCATTGGACCGAGTCATAATTTGATGCCATTATATGGAGCTGCTAGAAGGTAGGAGGTAGGTCACAGGTAACAGAAGTGGGCACCTGGGACAAGGGTGCCCCTGGGAGCTATGTCTTGCCCTAACCCTTTCCCATGCTCCTTTTCTCTACTTCTTGCCCAGGATAATATGAACTGTTTTTCTCTGCCATGATAGACAGACACCTCCCAAACTATAAGCCAAAACGCATCTTTCCTTGGTGTAGTCTGTTTATGTGTGGTTTTTGATTACCGTAACATAAAACAAATGTACACAGTGACAAATAACAAGTGGCAGTAGTGACAGAGCGGTCCCCACCCAGACGATGTCTCCAATGGAGCAACTATTAAGAGGTGAGGCCAAGACTTTAATCTGGAGTGAGAGTGGAGGAGAGGTTAGAGACGACCTTCAGTGAAGGGAATCGACTCAAAGACAGGTATGTTATCCACAACTGAAAGCAGGGAAACTATCCGAGAAGATAAATGTCACCCAGAAGTGAATGCAAGACGGCTGGAAGATCAAGGGGGAATGTGAGGGTGGATTTTTCAAGTCAAGGCTCATCTCCATCAGGGTAGAACTGATTGCTTCCAAAGATACTGATCAGACTGGAGCAGCCCTGGCGACTGGCTATACTGAACTCTCTGTCCCATCCATCTCCTTTTACTTGCATGTACCTGTTCCCGGGGTCCTCTCAATGAATTCAATCTGCATGAATGAATAGTGTGAAATGGGTGGGTCATGGATGTAATTAGTCCCTTGATCTACTATTGATGTATGAGACTATGCCAGAGTTTTCTGTATTTCTAAAGAAGACAGAAATGTGTGCATGTTGAAATCCCCTTAATTTGGAAATGGGTGTTACTGACTGAGAGTATCCTGTGGGCCAAAGCTCTTCCATGGGACAGATACAGCTTGCTCTCTCTATCCAGAGCCAAACAGTAGCCACAGGTAAGGACATTATACTCTCCAAAGTCCTCACCGCAGCCCTCTGGCCAGTCCTCTAAACATGTTGGAGAAACTGTTCTCAAAGAGGCATATTTGTTTGCCCAGAATCTTTCAACTGGTTAGTAGAAGAGGCAAGACCAGAACTTCTCAACACTCTCTGTAGCTCTTTCCCTGGGTCCTGCATTGTCTCCAGGATGGAAATAACAACGGAGCCTTGTTACCAGGACAGTCTGAGAGCTCGGGCATTGGCTGCTGGTCTTGATATTCTTAAAAGAGAAACTGTGAGAACAGTCAAATGCATCCTCACTTAATCTCTACAGGCAGAGGAAGGAGTTCTAGATCAAATGAACAGATGGCAGCTTTGAATCACCAAAGCAGAGTCATGGTCTTCGCTCAGTTCCTAGGGAGACTGGATCATATTGAGTAAGGTCTCAGCTTCATTGTCAAAAGCCACAGGGTGATCTTTTTTGCCATCCTTCTCCAAAGGGACCTCTGGACTTTAGCAGGATAATTGAACATTGCAAAGTCTTTGGAATGTGTTGGGTAGTGACTCTGAATGACACTAATTCTCAGTGGTCCAAGACATCACTGTGAGTCTCTAGACCACTGAAGAACATATGACCATGGGGTCAATGAGCTTTATCTTAGATCCTTCTCCCAGTGAGTCCAGAAGATCCCCCCTCCCAAACCAGCCTTTACTTATTTCTCTGGCTTCAGAGTTCATAGCTGAGACAAACATATCGAACAACATGTAAAATCCTCCAGAACACAAGACCAGTTAAATTTCTTAGAGCTGTTAAGGGTCATGTTATCTAAGGGTATTTAAAGTATGTTAACCCAGGGATCTGCATTTTATGTGTTTATGAAAATCTTGCTGCCCACAAGATTTTCTCAATATGGTAGATGTTAACAAGAATAAAACCTGAAAACACACGAAAGATTCCAACCTTATAAAAGATGAAGATATAAAGATAACCCCACGCTTTCAGATCATATTAGGTCCTATAATCTATAGAACACTGGGTTTTATAGCAATCTCATGCCAGCTCTACCCTCCATTCCCCTCTTACTGCCCTCTCTCCCTCTGAACCTCTTCTTCTCCCCCACGAAGACCCCCTCCTACCTTCGTGTGTTTATGTTAAGTGTATGGCTCACTGATTTAGTTAGAAATGCTTGCATGTAAATAAGCATGTAGTTATTTACTAGAGTACAGGCAACTTCCCTGTGGCTCCACTACTGAAGAAAAATAAATAAATGAAGTTCCTCTCCCTCAGTAGCCATTAGTTCCTCAACTAGGGTTGGGGCCTGAGTAGCCCATCCCCATCCATGACAGTCTTTGATTTTTCTGAGACAAGGTATTGCTCTGTAAGACAGACTAACCTGGTACTCACTATGTAATGCAAGCTGGCCTTGAACTCCCTGCAATCCTATGCCTCGGCCTCTGGAGTGCTGGGAGTTCTCAGCACAGGCATTTCTTGTGTCCTTTCCAAAGCCAACTTTGCCATCTATCGCACTAGTTCCCCAGCTAATGAATTATGCAAATCTTTGGCAGTACATGTTTGAGAAAAGGGTTTTTAACCTTTCGAGAAGTATTGCTTTAACAGTTTACGTGACTCCGAAGATAAACACCTGTGAAGCATTCAGCTGGCTGGATTAGACGGCAGAAAAACGTCTGCCGTTTCCGTCTTCTCTCCCTTGGACCCTGCAGCCTAGCACACTGGGCTCCCATCAGCACCCTGGGGCAGGAGGGAGGCTGCAGGATGACCTGCCCATGTGTGTGGAATATAGACACCCTCCAGGCTCAGGCGGCACAATCACACTATGAGAAAGGCCAGAACTGCCATCACAGCCTGGGGACAGGTGATTTCTTTAGGTACCTGTAATTAAAAAATAAACACATAGGAAAGATAACAGCTACCCAGCCTTTCCCTGTGGGTCCTATTAGATGGGGTGAGTTTGCCTAAGGCATTTCCTTCACTCTTCTCGCTGTGGAATAGGGGTAGGGCCACAGGTACCTCTGTGCGTGTGTGTGGTGTGACAACAGGTACCCAAGCATGTGTGTGGGGGGGAGGGGCAAAAGTACCTGTGTGTGTGCGTGTGTGTGTGTGTGTGCATGCACATTCACGCAAAGTACCCAAGTGTGTGTGTGCGTGTGTGTGTGTGTGGAGTGGGGCACAAGTACCCACGTGTGTGTATGTATGCGTGTAGGGGGACACAGGTATCCGTGGGAGGGCACAGGTACTGTGTGTGTGTGTGTGTGTGTGTGTGTGTGTGTGTGTTTGGTGTGTGTGTCTACAGGTATCCAAGTGTATGTATATGTGTGTGCTTGTGGAGGAGGGCACAAGTACTATCTTTGTGTGTGCATTTGTGCGGTCACACATACCCATGTGTGTGGGTACGTGAGGGAGACACAGGTACCCGTGTGTGTGTCTATGTGTTTGCAATCACACTCACACAGCCTCAGGTACCTGTGTGTGTGTGTGCATGTGTGTGTGTGCTTGCAAGCACACTCACACTACCACAGGTACCTCTGTACGTGTGTTTGTGTGTGCGCACATACACACACGCATGCATGTTATGTGCCTGAGGTGGAGGATGGGAGACAGCCCCCACTGAACAGGTCAGCTCTTTGCACCCCAGGTTACAAACACCCACACATCTTCTGCAAGCTTCCCTGACTCCCCGACATCAGCGCTTCCCTTTTCAGACTCAGCCCTTGCTGTCTAGACTACTGCAGACCACACTGTTATGCTGGTCATTTGATCAGGAATTAGAAGGTCTGGGTCACCGCCTTGGCTCTGTACAGTTAAGATTAGTCATCCCCCCCCCCCCTGCTTCCTCTCCGAAAGCCCCAGTTATATCAAATGATTACAGCTACTCTCTTAGTTAATGGGACAATGAGCTTCAGGCTTGCTTCTCGGCTCTCCACGTACAATGACAACAGCCGAGAATGGAGGGGCTCTACTTAGCTGCCGCTGCTCGTTTCGTTTCGTTTGTGTACCAGTAAGGTGTGAGAACAGTCCTGACACCAAAGGAGCAATTTAAAGATGGAGTCGTTGTAAAGTGTACCTGCAGTACTGAGCAATGTGTGTTGTGTGATTACATCAATGCCTGGCATACCTAAGTATTGCAGAAGTGCCCATTGCTTTAACTACAAACTCTCTGGAGCAGTGGGGGTTTGCACCCACTAAGAAATACTGTATTTATGATTACTTATTTTATTCTATTATCCTGCTTCATATTTGTGGGGTTTGCCTCTTCAGGTATAGCTACTGAATACCGGAAATATAAAAATAAACAAGACATCGTCCTGGTCTTCAAGAAGATCACAGCTCAGGGAAGAAACAAGGGTGGAGCTGATTAACGCCACACATTTATGAGATGACAGTCCCTGGAGGACATCTGACCAGGCTGAGGTCCCTGCAGGCAAGACCGAGTCACGTGACTCGCAAAGCTGACTCCTCGTTCCTCCCATCTTTATGCTCTGCTACTAGAACACAGCTTTGTACATCAGAAGGTCAGCATATGTTTGTTGAATAAACATGGAGCTGAGCGACCTTTCTTAGTGTGGAGGTCACATGAAGTCCCGCGGTAGGGGAGGAGGTGCCTCTCTCATCCCAAGCATCATGAAAGGCACGGTTCCCATGCACTGGTGAGGTGTGCTAACACCGCATGCTCTCCCCAGCTGGGTGCTCTGGTGTCTTGCTGGCGGTTTGCCATGGTTCGTTACCAGTTGCACTTGGGATATTTGTACAAGGAAGCTGCCACGAGCCACACATGATAGTGTCACTTTTTCCTGGTGGGTTAAATCGCTCCTCAATGAATCTGTTTCACAAATGAGGAAATGAAAACTTAGAGTCATGAAGAGACTCAGTCCACTCGGAACCCCACCTTTTCTTGTGGCACACCCTTTGTCCCTCGGTTGCTTGCGGTGGCATGGGTCACTCCACTGCCTGTACCTTGCCCTGGCTAAAGGGGGAAAAGGAGAAGCTCCCCTCTATTCAGATTACCCAGAAGGCTCAGGGCTCTCCCGGCCAAAACCAAGGTCCTTGGCAATCCCATGCTATCTGTCTCTTTTATTATTACTTTGGGGCTCCTTGTTCAACTCCATCAGAAAGGATGGACCAATGAGACGATATTCCGCCTCACTGACCAGAACAGGACAGTGTAAATATAAGCTCACGCTGTTAGTGTGACCATTGTGGGAAAACAGGAAAGAACAAGTATGGACAAAGATGTGGAGCAATCAGAACCCTTGTAAATCTTTTAATACCACTGTAAAAAGGCGTGACTGCAGCAGCGAACAGCAAGAGGTTCTTACACACACACACACACACACACACACACACAACTGGGACGGTCACGGCTCTAGCAATCCATTTCTGGGGCGAGACCCAAAAGAGCTGAAAGAACAGTGCACCCACATTCACTCCAGGCATCATTCACAGCAGCAGAAGCAGCAGCCGCCCACTGGAGAGACAATAAAGAAAATACGGCTATCCATAAGGTAGATTATTACACAGTCATTAAAAAGAAAGAAGGCCTGTGGGTTAGAGAGAGCAGAGCTAAACCTCTGCAGCTATTATTGGTTGATTTTCAACAAACGGGTCATGAGCACACAACACAGACAGGATGGTTTCTTTAATAAGTGCTTTTGGGGAGAACTGGCTATGCACAAGCAAAATAATGGATTAGGACATTTATAACACCCCTTACTACAAATCCATTCGAAATGGATTGAAAACATAACATTAAAACCTAAAACTGTAAAACTGAAAACAAGATATGAACTGGGCAGCCATACCCAGTTTTCATATGACCCCCAAAACAAGACAGGCAACAAAAGTAAACCCAGGCAAACAGACTCACACAGGGCCGAGAGCTGCTGAAGAGTAAAAGAAATGATTGGGAGAATAGAGAAAGAGAGAGAGAGAGAGAGAGAGAGAGAGAGAACATCTGTAAACCCTTCATCAGCCAAGGAGTTCACACCCCAAACCCACAGGAAATTCACACTCTTAAGTAATGGGGAAACAAGGAAACATTAAGACCTGGTGAAGTTGGAGCTCAGAGGTCGAGAGTGCTTGCTGTGCTTGGAGAGGACTGGAGTTCGATTCCCAGCACCCACACTGGGCAACTCACAACTACCTGGGATTCTAGACCCAGAGGATCTGATGCCCTCTCCTGGCCTCCACAGGTATCTGCACATGTATGGTGCATATACACACAGATTTATAAATAGATAGATAGATGGCCTGAGTGAAGATTTCTCAAAAGAAGACATGTAAAAGTCAGACAAATAAATGAAAAAAGTTTGAACGAGGTGTGGTGGCTCATGGTAGCAATCTTAGCACTTAGGAAGAAACTAAGGCAGGTGGGTTGACATGAGTTCAAAGAGCCTGGGCACTTGGCTCCAGACAGGGTTGATCTACAAAGTAGATCTCAAAAACTAAAACAAACAAAAATAAATCATGAGGAAGAACAATTTAAAATCCCAAGATGGTACCTCCCACTCTTAGGATGGCTATCATCACCATGGTGAACAGAAGAGCCACTATAGAAAAAAGGGACAAAGATGCTCCTAGAAAATTAAAGAAGGGCCAGCAAGATGGCTTTGGAAGTGAAGGCACTTGCTGCCAAGCCTGAAAGCCCATTCTGTCCCTGGACTCACGTGGTAGAAGGGGAGTCCTGCAAGTTGTCCTGTGACCTCTACATGTATATCATGGAACATGCACACACACACTGACTAAATAAATAAATTAAAAAAATAAAAACCAAAAGTATAATTACCACATGATATAGCAATATTGCTTCTGGTAAATATACAAAATAATTAATATCCATATGTGGAAAAGACATCCCATGTTTACTTCAGAATTATTCATAACCGAGATCTGAAAACTAACTACCAAAGCATAGTTGAATGGAAATTTAAAGTTTGTGGTACACATATACAGTGGAATATTACTCAGCCCTTAAAAAGATTGAACCCCTTTGACTTGAAATAGCAGAAATGTGGAGAGCATTATATTGTATAATACCTCAGTCATAGAAAGACACACATTACGTGATCTCACGTCTGCCCACAATCTGAGAAACATCACTGTCAAAAGTAGGGAGTCTGAACAATAGTTACCAGGTTATAAAGGAGAGGGAGTGGGCTGTGAAATCCATGCTAGTCAAAAGGTGCCAAGTCCCAGCTAGTGGGAAGACTATGCTCTAACTGTCCACTATGTCGTAGCAAGGTGATTGCCACTAACAGGAACAGACTGAGGATTTGCGCATATCTGAAAGAGTAGTTTGAATTGTTCTCAATACAAAGAAGTGATAGAAAATGACAGACATTAATTTGCCTGCTTTGCTCATTCTTCAATAAAACTCGTGTCAAAGCCTCATCCTGCAGTCCTAAATATGTGCAATTATCACTTTCAATAAAAAATAATTGTATGAGAGAAAAGGGGGAGGGTGAAGAGTGGGGGAAGTGAACAGCTGAGAATAAAGTTCAATGGAACATAAAGACGCTGCGATGAAGCTAATTGTTTTGTACACTAGTATAAAAAGGCTAGTGTAATTTTTAAAATAGTAATTGCTTTTTTAAGGGAAATCCTATCACATGCTACACTGATTAATCTTGAGGACATTACGCTAAGCAAAAAAAAAAAAGACATACAATAAATTACACTGCTACAAAGTATCTACAGTGGTCAGATTGGCCAGCAGACATAGGAGTCTGGGAGATTCACAACTCATGTTCACGCTTCTCTTGCAGAGAGTCCAAGTTCAGTTCCCAGCACCATGTCAGGCTGTTCACAGCTGCCCATAGCTCCAGCTCCAGAGGCTCTGATGCCCTCTTCCGGCCTCCATGGCCACCTGCCCTCATGAATATGTTCCACCATACAGACATATGTGTATAAGTTTTAAAAATAAAATAAAATTTTTTTAAAGATGGAAAAAGAAAACCATGCCCAGACTGAGGAGATAGCTCAGTCAATAAAGTGCTTGCTTTAAAGACATAAGGGCCTGAATTCAAACTTTAGAGCCCACGTGAAAGCACGTGCTTGCAATCCCAGCATGGAGGTAGAGATAGGAGAGTCCCTGGGGATCTGGACTCAGCCGAGGCAACCTGCTTTGGTGAAGTCCAGGCCCTAGGGGACTCTGTCTCAAACGAAGTGAACAGTACCCATACACACACGCATACACGTAACACACACATGCAGACACACTCACACGCGTGCATACATGTGCACAAATCACACCTACACGTGTGTACACACACACACACAACCTGTGTTCTTCCTAGCCTGCGCAGTCCTTTCTGTACCTAAGTAGTGAACTTTAGGGTGAAACCTCATTGTTTGCAGCTCTTCCCCCAAGTGAGATCCTGCAGCAGTAGGATGAGCTCTAAGCCAGCTTGGTTTCCCTGACAAATACCTCCTCCTACTGCCAGATACTCTAGGAAGTCAGAATGAGGCTCTTAAGCCACACACACACACACACACACACACACACCACATCACAACATCACTCCCAGAAGCAAGACCAAAGCATCCAGGGGCTTTCTGGGAACTAAAGCTCCATTTGCATCTAAATGGCTAAATGAAATGGGCTAGTGTTGGGCCTGCTTGACTATGAATAAAATCAGTTTGCCTGTCAGATTTCTGTGTCTGCCTTTGCCAGCTTCTGCTAGAGCTGCCTCGGAGCTTTGTCTGCACCACAAAGTAATCCAGGCCTCGGAAGCATCTAATTTGGAAATTATGGGCTGCAGGAGGCTGCTCTCCAGGCCACTAGCTTAATGCTGACCCAAGTTTCTCTGCGGTTCTTGCCAGCCGTAGGCTCTGTCACCTTGGTTCTGCTCATTAGAGACAAGGCCAGTTACCTCCAGCCTGGGAAGCAGAGCCTCTGGCTCCAAGGGCTGCCCCACAGTGGGTGGGATCTGGCAGGTCAGGACCCAGCCTGGCTGGGGTTGGTTACCAAAAACTTGAGCTCTACAAGGCAGTACTGAGGGAGGCTAGACATTAAGATAGTAATAATAATAATAATAATAATAATAATAATAATAATAATAATGATTAGCTGAGCTTCCTGAAGGCTCCCAGCTAACTGGTGACACAGACAAGACCTGCAATTAAAAAAACAAGTACCTGGGTCACAGATCAGCGGATAAAACGCTGTCTAACCTGACATTCGTACACAGCGCACACACACCTGAAGTACGCAGAGTCAGCCTTTTATAAATGCGTTCTGAAGTCCTTTCCTCCTTGAGTCCCTTCTCCTGGGATTTTGTATTCTCTGGCCTATGTGGGTGAGGTGGGAAGCCAGATCTGCACCTACACAAATGTTTCATCAGGAAAGTGCAGGAGAGAGAGAGGAGTTGTGGCTAACTGCTTCTGCAGGAGGAATGTGGCTCTTGGTAGTCTCTGATGGACAGGCCACAGGGTCAGCCACGCACTGTTGGGCATCCCTCCTGCTTCCTCCCAAAGCATCAGCCAAAATTAAAGCCTTAATTTATTTAAAATGATACGTGCTGTTAAGGAAAATGCAATTTAAGCGTGTTTCGTGTGTGTGAAAGAGTGTGTGAATTCACATGAAGACTGCACACTCTTCTTGAACATGGTGCTGTGGGCTGTACTTACACAGTTTTAAAAACTAAGCCTAAGTTATGTGTGCTTTAAATTTCGGGGTGTACCATTTCTTCTCTCATAGAGGCATTCTCCACATGGTCCTAAGAGGCCGTCCTCCTGTGCTGGGACACTAATGTCATCAGGAAGAAAAGGACAGTTCGTGATATCACCTCGTACATAGACTGTGGGAAATGTGGGAAAGGGCTGAAGTCCAGGCTCCCTAGCAGCTTCAGTTCTCACCACCAGTGTGTCTAGGGTACAGTCACTTAAAGTCACTTCAGTCTCAATGTCCTTGTCTAAGAATGGAAGCAACAATTCTAGTTCTTAGAGATGGCTTTCACAGCAATTAAAAATAGCATGGATGGATAAGGGAGCTCTCTCTCTCTCTCTCTCTCTCCCTCTTCTTCCCTCCCTCCCTCTGTCTGTGTATGTGTGTGTCTGTGTTTGTCCAAGACAACACCATTTTGTAAAGTTCCTCTGTTTTGGTTAAACAACAACCACAGAAATTAGAGTACTGGGTTTATAATTAAAGTAACTTGTTGATCTAGAATTTTGTCTTTTCCACCCTATTGGCATCCAGTAATGGAGGCTACAACCCTGTTTACAATCACTTGACATTTTTAAACTATGTGCTCACTAATTACCTTTAGGAACTGTCAACCACAGGCCAAAGGAAGAAACTCTTGAACCCCTCTCCTTTCCCACTTTGTCCTCCAGTCACCCGGCCTATTAGCACAGCCTGCACACTCTTGCTTTTTGTTTTTTGTTTGTTTTGCTAGAGATCTCCCCACTGCAGGATTTTTTCAAAATAAAAACCCATACTACTATCAATTTGTTCATTTCCTTGTGTGTGTGTGTGTGTGTGTGTGTGTGTGTGTGTGTGTGTGTAGGCCAGAGAAATTCATGGCCAGTAAAAACCAGATTGCCTATCTCTACCTCCCCAATACTCTAAATAAATATTTTTCTTTTTTTTTTCAGACAAGGTCTCACTGTGCAACCCAGCTCAGCTGGAACTCACTGTGTGAACCAGGCTGACCTTGAACTAACAGAGATTCACCTGCCTCTGCCAAGAGCTAAGATTAAAGGGATGTACCACCGTGCCCAGCTATACTTTTAAATGTTGGCTACAAACACCCAAAATGCTGTGACTAGAACATCTGTGTGGAGAAGAAGTATCTAGCTGTTAAGCTGACAGTCATGTCCACACGTGAGCAAGGTTCAGGACACATAGGCTGCCAATTAGGGTGGAGAAGTGGAACTAGACCCAGAAGACTGCAGACCCCAGAGGCAGCTGGGAGCCCCCACGAGTTGGGTGCACAGAGGCAGAGCCTGCCGACGAGAGGCCAAAAGCAGAGCCACAGTCTGGATGACACACACTGGGCTCCAGCTCTGCTTGTCACTTTTTTTTTCCATCCTGTTAGATTTTCCAGAGACTCTGTCTGGAGGGCAGAAACTTGGAGACTGGCATTAGCGATACTACCAAATTGACGGTCCAGACAAGTGGCTCATTTCTATCATCGTTACAGTTCACCTGGTCACAGTGTTTCCAGGGCCAAAGAAGCTATTCAGTGGGGACTCTGAATGTTTCCTGCAGCCCTGCAAAGCTTGGGAGCTGCTGCCAGCAGGCAGAATGGAATCTAAAGAACTTGGGGACCACGACAGGTGCGTGTGTGTGTCTGTCTGTCTGTCTGTCTGTCTGTGTGTATGTGTGCATATGTTCGTGGTGGTTAACTATGTTAACTTGCTGGATTAAGAAACACCTAGGGCATTACTGAGCACACCTTTGAGCACACCCGACAGGTCTTCCCAGAGAGCATAAGAGGGGGAACTGAGCGTTAAGTCTGCCCTAGATGTGGGCAGTAACCTCCCATGGACTGGAGTCCTGGACTGAGTTCAAAGAGGAAAAGCAAAATGCCAGCTGGATATGGACACTCATCTCTCCGTTTCCTGTCCTGCAGAGATCAGGGCACACATTTTCTGCCTCTTCTTTCCTACCATGGTGGACTGTATAACCATGAGCCCAAACAAGCCCTCTTTCCCTTTGCTTTCCTCATGCCATATATTTGATGCTAGCAACAAGAAAATGAAGTGACACTGTGGGCTTTCTGGGACCTCACAGAACCTTGGTTGCACCCCTTAAAAGAAGAGTCCCTCCCCCCCCACACACACACACCACTCACTAAACTCTAAAAGCCTCCTGGTTGTCTGTTTGTTTGCTTGTTTGTTTGTTTGTTTGTCTGGGCGGATGCCTGCATCCTCAGAGGCACTGTGGAGGGCCCTCAGCCTCAGCCCTCTCCACTGCCTCACAGCCCACTCCAGTTGCATTGTGCAGAGGCAGCACACGGGCACTGCTGGCCACATGCCCTCCTGCCTCTGCCCTTTTCTCCTCTCTCCTCCACCAGGACCATAGGCTTAGTGGCTGTGACATTACCATGGAGACTGGGTAAAGAGAGATGTAACAGAGGGCAGGTAGCCAGGCTGCTCAGGGATGCAGAGGAGATGACAACCAGAGAAGCTGGAGGCAGCGGGGAATGAGAGGTTATCATCCTACGAATTCAGGATGCCAGTGTAGGTTGCAAGCCACATCCCAGTTGGAGCCTTTGAGAACTCAAGTCCCAAAACTGGGACTATAGAATAAGTTCTATGGAACTCCACCCTACCCCCTTACTTCTTTTCTTATACCTGTTGCTTGCCACATTCTCTCTGGACTCAAGTGTCATTCAAATGGTCTAACAAAATAAAATCTCCTTGGCACCATTAATATTCCCCATGTCCTGGCACACTGGCTGATTAGGTACACTTAATACAACTCCTTCCAGTCCCACTAGTCTGTCTTTGAAGTCTTTTTTCTTCTCCATAGGAGTTTCCATCCTATACCTTCCCTTCGTCACTTCTGGTGAAGCTGAACTTGATGACAAGAATCTAGAGGTTTCCTTATCCCCAACCCCTCCAGCTCCAATCCTGACACAGCAGCAAGCAACAGTAAAATGACTTATGGAAAGAAGCACGGTTTAGTCAAGGCCTGTTCAGATGCAGGGATGTCCACAGGCGCCCTTGATAGACTGCGGTCTGCGAGAGAAGAACTTGACTGTGTGTGACGTATACCGAGACTTAGAAGGGTTAGGTTTTGGTCTTAGACAATAGCCATGATCTGTCAGAGCCTCAGTATGGTTACCTGTCAAATAAGTACATTAGACAGAGCCTAGATCATGGACAGCATTAAGTAAATGCTTGTAGAATGAATATTGAAGGAACAATGCCAAATCTCTGAGCTCTTTGAAACTCTTTAAGGAATCCAACATTTGCACCAGCCCTTAGGATTACTGAGTGCCTGGGTCTCAGGTACCCATAGGTCCCCCCATGCTGGATCATTCAAAGGACTCTCTTCTTCCTAACCCTCCCGTCTTGCCCGTCCACACTAGCCACCATGCCAGCAGGTCAGTGAATCCCTTTAAGCCCTGATCCTTGTTGTACTAATTGCTTTCTTTCTTGTCCTTATTTGCCTTCCAGCTTGGGAGGTGAGACTTCAGTTAGGGCCATGAGCAGCTGTTCCCAAGCAGGTGACTGGGAGGGAAGTGGTCCTGCCCTGGAGGAAGCAAAAGATGCTTACAGGGACCAGGAACGTGGGAGGCAGGAAGCTCTCTGCACTGGTTTGAAGGTGTCACTCCCAAGTTCATGGCCACCCAGAACTTCAGAATGTTACCTCATTTGGAGATGTGGTTAGTAGAGGTAGAATCGTGTTGACTCGGAGTCGGACCTAAGGCAGTGACTGGTACTCCCAAAGGAAAGGGGAAGCAAAGACATGGAAATGCCAGTCTAAAGGTGGAAGTAGACACTGCTGGAGTGGTGTCCCCAGAAGCCAAGAAATGGTAGGAACCACAAGAAGTTGGAAGATTCAAAAGAAGCTCTTTTGCTAGAGACTTCAGAGAATGCGCAGCCCTGTCAGAGGGCTGACGCTGGGCTTCTAGCCCCTCTCCCAATTCTACAACATTTGAGCACACGGCTGTGAACTTGCCAGGAGATGTCCCAGATTCCTTCTCCCTCTAGAGAGTCTCTTGATGTCTTAGGCCTTTAGTGCCCCAGTCAGATGTCCAAACACCCTGTCCCAGGTGCCTTTTAATCTTTTGTGGTATTGTGGATAGAACCCAGAGCTTCATGTCTACTAGTCAAGCACCAACTACCCATCCCTCCCAGGGCCCACTCTGTCTTTGAGCAAATTTCTTTTGCTCTTGCATCCAACACCTATTGATGCTCTATTAACCTCTGAGTGTGACTAGATGCAGAGCTTGGGAACTGATCTTTCTTTTATCCCCTCCTCACTTCCCAGTCTGTAAGATCTGACTAGTGACACATGTCATCACAATACTTGATCTATTAATTTAAATAACAATAACACAACATCTAATTAGTTGTGGGGGTTTTGTCTGTTTATTTGTTTGTTTGTGTTTTCTGACAGGTGTCATATAACCAGGCAGGCCATCCTTGAGATTGATATGTAGCTGAAGATGATCTTGAACCCCTAATTCTCCTGCCTCTACTTCCCATGGGTTGGGATTACAGACATGTACCACCACACTTGATGGCAGGGATCTAACCCAGGTCCTTGTGCATGCTATGCTGGTGGTGTACAACCAAATTACATACCAGTACTGCTAATGGACTTTTTCATGTCATTTGATATACAGAACACCAACCTGTCTATCATGTGCTTTTTTGTGAGGTAATGGGAATACTGCTAGCTCTACAGTCCTGACACTTGAGGCCATAAACCCTCCAAAGTGAGGAAGCAGAAGAGAAGAATGGTAAGACAAGACCCAAGGCAGAGGTATGGACCATTGGACCATCTTTCAAAGCGGACCCACCTCGCCCAGCCTCATCTCAGAGCATCACTTCCTCTGAACTCTATTTCCTGTGCCTCATTACTTCTCCGCTGCTCTCTTGTATAGACCCTGGTCTTCAGAGGCCCATGCCACCCATCACAGCATCCCCATCTTGTTGAGGGAGGTCCTTCCGCTCCTTCAGCCAATAGCTGCTGAGATACCAGCCCATTGGGGCGTGGTCTCTCTCCCTTTAAAAAAGCAGCTACTTCCCTTCTCACTCTCTTTGCTTCCTGCTCCGGTTCCGGCGACTAGACTTCTTCCTGATTGTGCAGAGGGCTGTTGTCTGGGACGGTTATCTGTAAGTTTTTTCCCCTTTAAATAAATACCACCCTGTTAATCATAATTCCAAACTGGTGTGGCATTGTTTGTGACTTATGCCTTCACCATCTCTCTTAGTCTTGGTTGTCTATAAATTCCTTGTCTCTTTCCCTGCTTTACTGAAGCCTTTGGCACCTAGCTTACAGTTTTCACCCAAGTCCAACTCCACTGAAGTGGAGGGGATTACCTTGCAATACCTTGATGTTTCAGCTCTGTGGCCTTCAGACCTTCCAATTCAACCAGTGTTTCTCAGGACTACATATTGGACCCTGTATCATCCATTTTGTGTCCCCACACTGTGGCCACAACTGCCTCTGCCTCCAAACACAATCACCCAAAAAGTCCAGCTTGTTCCAGTTCCCTGGCAACATCACAACCATCAATCCATTGATTCTGCTTCCTCCTGTATCCCCAGCCTTTCACTGATTCAGATTTCTGGCCCAGAATTTAGACACCTTTACAAACATCCCTAACACACCATGCTTGTTTTCCCATAACCATCCTTGGCTTCTCTCTTCATCTCATCCTCTGCATCCCACCAATCACCAGACTCTAGTGTCTTCCAAGCTCCACTGCCCACCTTTGTCCAGGTCACCTCTACACTGCTGTCCTGGACAATGGCAAACCTTTTACTGTGCCTCTGCCAGCACACACTCCTCTGTAATTAGTTCTCCCACATAGGAGCCTCTGCATTTTTAAATGCATTTTGCATCAATGGAGTTATTCTTCTGCTCAAAACCCAACCTTCAAAATGGTTTCTTGTTTCCTTCATAAGACCTGGAGGTTCACAGTGTGGCCCCTGCTGACGCCTCTGGCCACACTCTGTACCATCTCTAACTCAAACTCTACTCTTTATCCACTAAGTTCCTGAAACACTTCACTCTCTATTCTGAGAACAGCTGCACAGAGGGTGGAAGAAAGGCCTGGAGCAGAAGAGAGTGTAATCCAGCCCTGCTCCCTTGCTGGGTAACACTGGGTTCTTCAAAAAGAGTCATTTTTATCTAGTTGCCTTATCTGCAACAATGTTTTTCTTCTCCCCAGAAGAGAAGAAAAAATGCTGAGTATTGAGAAGGAAGAGTCCTTCAGACATCCCCATGCTCCCCAATAATTCTAAGACTAATACCTATAAATGTTATTTAAATAGCATATTTGCTTGTTTTATGTGTATATGTGTGTGTGTGCCTGCATGAGTTCATGTGTACCGTGTGAGCACAGTATAGGTATGTAAAGAGGCCAGAAGAGGATGTCTGATCCCTGGAAGCAGAGCTACAGCTGGTAGTAAACTGCCTAATCAGAGTGCTGGGGCCAAACCTGGTTTTCTCTGCCAGAGCAGCAAGTCCTCTTAATCAGAGTTATCTCTTTAGACCCCAGGAAACGCCGTACATCATGTGCCAAGCCAAACACTTGATATGCACAGTTCACTGACTTGGCACAAAACCCCATCAAGTAAGTGCCACCATCATTTTATAAGAAAACGGAAAAGTCTGAGTCACAAGAAGGTGAAAGTAACTTGAGCAACATCACACAACTCACTAGTGATGGAGAAAGAAAGAAAAAAGATCTGAGAGGAGACCCTATCACTCTGGCTTCCAAGTTCATATTTTGAACTAGTTTGTAATGCTTTGTAATACTGATAAACAGTTAGATGGCCTATCCTACTTGTGTGTGTATGTGTGTGTGTGTGTGTACATCTGTGTGTGCATGTGCATGCCTGTGCATGTGTGGAGGCCAGAGGTTGACATCAGATGTCTTTTTATATCAGCTCTCTATCTTACTCTTTTGAGTTGATGTCTCACTGAACCTGAAGTTTGCTGACTCAACTAGATTAGCTGCTAGCTCTACGGATCACTGTCTCTGTGGCTGTCTAACTCTGGGATTGTAATTAGATGTACCACACCATGCCTGGTTTTCCCCAAGGGTGCTGGGAATCCTAACTGAGGTCCTTCTGCATGAATGGCAAGCACTTGACTGCTCGAGCCGTCTCCCCATCATGACATACCATTTTAAGAAATACTTTTGGGAAACCGACCTACAAGATTTAGCATTTCTGAAGAGTCTTGGATTAAATGATGTTCTCGCAAACTGAGAGCTAACTCACCTTGCCAAACTATAAGTCCCAGCTTCAAAACACAGGATCTTCCAAGAGCACTACAAACAAACTCCAAGCACACCTCCACCCTGAGTGTCTGGGGTTCCCATCTGACCTGCACCAATACATCTGTCTGTGTTTCCTTGCTTCTTGGTACCTTTATCTTGGCATGAGTGTCTAAATGATGCGGTATCTTCCCTTCCCACAGGCTATAGCAACTACGAACATTTTTCAGCCAAACTGCAACACAGCTATGGCAGCTGGCTAGTGTTGGTTGAAGGGGAAGGAGTGTGCAGCGTCTTGTTGACCCACTAACATGGAGAACACTGCACACACCGCCAGACTCTTGTTGAGCTTCAAGTGAGCAGAGAGTGGGTATCTGTCAGGAAGGGGCGTCACTCACTGACCCATCGCTCACCCACTCCACAATTTAAGTGTCTACCAAGCGCTTAGCATCACTTTTGGGTATAGCCATTTCCAAAGATGCATGAGACAGATTCTCCACTTCAAAACCCTCATAGTCTAGTGGGGGGGGGGAGATAAGAAATGGATAATTAAAACACGAACATTATGACGGCAGTGGAAGGATCCAGGAAGACAGTTCAGTGGGGAAACCGCTTGCTCTGCAAGCATGAGAACCTGAGTTCAGATTTCCAGAATCTACATGAAAGCCAGACATGGCAACGCACATCTGTAACCCCAGTGTCGGAGTGGGAGGGCAAGGCAGGTGGACACCCCCAGAGCTGGCTGTCTAGCTAGTATAACTGAAACAGTGAGTTCTAGGGACCCCTCATCTCAGAAAAATAAGGTGAAGAGCAAAAGAGTAAGAAAGGGGATATTGACCACTGACATACTGATCTCCACAAATACACAGAGTAGTGAGAGCCCTGACACACACATATGCACTCACATGCATACCCCCCCACACACACATACGATTGTTAAAAAGCAAAGTGTCAATACCAGCCAGGACTATGAGGACTGGGGTTGTAGCTAGGCGGCAGAGCTTTGGTTGAACATCCTGGGGGTCTGGTTCTGTCTCAGTACTGCAAACAGAAGAGTATAAGATGTCATGAGGCAGTGCCTAGTGACTCTGAGTTTCACTTCACCTCTCTGAGCCAGTCTGCACAACAGGTTGTAACGACTATCTCAATGGGTTTCTGTGAGGAGCTGCGGGGACAGTACACATGAAAGTGCTTCCCAGATGAAAGAGTTTATTACTGCCTGATGGGTTCTGAAAATTAAGAGGATTCCAAAATCCATAGTCTCATCACGATTGTTTCACGGGGAATAAGACAATTATTTTAAATGCTTGAAAGTGAGCAACAGACTGGATAATTCCACTGTCTAGAATGTCTGCCTTTCCCTCAACACTTGAACGGCTCGCTTCCACATCCTCTAACCCCTTCCCCCAAGTGTCTTCCTCTCCACAGAGTCCATCCATCCTGCATATCTTATTTATTACTACAAAGCTATCTCTGGCTCTGCACCTCTGCCCTCCAGATCACTGTAATCCTCATCTGATCTCACTGTTCCCTGGTATGTGTTACCGTCTGACATACTCAGTAATTCGCCCTTTTTATAGTTTACCATTTGTCTCCTTCCAGTAGAATATAAATTCCAGGAAGGCAGAGATCTTTGCTATGGTCGTGGATGTATTTGCAACACAGGAGGTATTTAATAACGCTAGTTAGACGAGAGAATAAAAAAAACAAAATTCATGTCTCATGGCTACCATAGCAAAGAATACCCAGAGAAAAGGAATTCAGGAAGAGAAAACATGAAAACCAAAGTAGGTCTGAAGAGATGATGGTGGAGGGGATTCATGGCCATGGTGTGCAAAATGCAAGCTTCCAATCTTTAGACTAACACAAGCAGAGGGGCCACTGGGGAGGCTTATAAAGGTCAGGCCATTTTTATGCAGCAGGCAGTGATAGACCCCATGCCATTTCAGAAGACAAACTGGCATAACCATAGAGAATAATTTCTCACTGTGTATCTGTTATCTGTTGTTGTGTAACCAATTGTCCCAGAGCTTAGCGGGTTAGAATAATAAATACATTGCCTTGTAGATTCCAAATAATGCAGTGATATTTTATTTGTATTTTAATAAATAAAAGTTGCCTGAAATTCAGAGAGTAAAACAGCTGTGCTGATCAGCCTTACAGACCAGGCAGTGGTGACACACACCTTTTAATCCCAGTAGCCACACTAGTTTGCCATAGAAACCAGGAGGTAGTGGTGCATGCCTTTAATCCCAGCACTAGAGAGGAATATAAGACAGGAGGAGACAGCTCTCACACACAGTCTCACTCTGAGATTCCTGGAGGCAGGATTGCCATTTTGGCCTGAGGTAGAGGTAAGAGCCAGTGGCTGGCTGTTTTGTTTTTCTGACTTTCAGCTTGAACCCCAATTTCTGTTTCTGGGTTTTTATTAATTGTGCTATGGTAGGTCAGGAATGTAGACTGTTCAGTAGGAGGCTCTGGCTCAGGTTTTCTAAAGGTTCTGGTGACTACATTTGCTATTGTCACTTGAAGGCTCATTTGGAGAGGGAAGACCTTCTTCTAAGACAGTTCACCTCATGGCTGAAACTTTAGTGCCTTGCCATTTAGATAGATCTTTCCAGAGGGTGCCTGGTGTACCCTTTTGACATTTTCTAGTTCTCCCCAGAAAAGCAGTCCAAGAAAGAACCGGGTAGAAGCTCGGATCCTTTTTGAATTTATCTTTAGAAATCACATTTTCTCCATTAGGCCTTCTCCTATTGGCTCACTGGTGTTCCCTGCTCATGGATGTACTGATCACACGAGAACATGAACGCCAGGAGGTGGAAAGTCCAAGGGCCACCCAAAACATTGGTTACCATGGATTGCACCTAAGGAAGCCGCCAGGATGTTTGGAGGCCTAGGTTGGTCCACTGACATTACCAGTATCCCCAGCTACCTAGAGAACACTGACCAGAGACGTGTTATCTCCTACCCAGAGTCATATCAGGCATCTGGATAAATACATCACTAAAGAAAATCTGTGTATCAACGCTTGGATCCACCTCGACGTTCCTTATATCATTTTCTTAAGCTCTGAATGCTATTCTCTGCTTATCAATACTTCTCTTGTTGGACCTGCTGTAAATGAAATGAAAGATCTGAAGATGCTCAGAATCTAAAAGAGGAACAACTGAGGATGTTGACCGGGGAACAGAATCTGCACCATACCCTCCAAAATCTCTTCCCATCCCTGAGAAGCAAGCACATGTAATCAGCCCATAACTACATCACATACAAGAGTCCTTCCCACAGAAAGATTCATAGACAAATGAAAAGGCCCAAGAGGATAAGTCGGTTTCTGAATTGGAAAGCAATGCCACCAGAGGCTATTAAATGACACTTCTTTCTCAGGCAGGACTGTGCTTCATCTAATACATGAGTGGCATTTTTTCTGTTGCTAACATCCCCAGAAGATGCAAAGTATATGGGTTGGATTTCTATTACGGGGGGTGAGACTGTTTTGGTTGCTGTTCGGGTTGTGTTTGTGTGTGTGTGTGTGTATATGTGTGTGTGTTGTATATTGCTGGTATGTATGTTCATGTGTGCAGGTACAGAGGCCAGAGAAGATATGGTGGGGAGAGGCTCTTGCTCTGTTGTGCTCTGCCTTATTCCCTGGAGATGGAATTTCTTACCGAATACAGGCTGGAATCCAGAAAATTCTATACTCCTGTCGGTGCCCACTCCATGCTGATGGGATTATAAAAGCACCTGACCATTCCCAGTTTTTTACACGAGCTTTAGAATTCAAACTCAGATCCTCCTGCCTGCTCAGCGAGCACTTACCCACTGAGCATCTCTTCAGCCCTTCTCTTTTATCTTAAATCAAAAGTGACCTTTCTCAGACTGCTTACTGCACCACACATCTCGGCCAGTCAGGAAGGATCAACCACAAGGTAGCAGGTGAAGGACTTGGGTGGTTGGGGGTGGTGAGGCCATGTAAAGCCATTACAAGGAAGGTTGACACTTCCTCCTGGCTTGTGTGGGGTGGTATGGGAGCTCGGCAGTGCCTGACTCAGAGGGGTAACAAGTAGTTCAAAACCCTCTGCCTTGGGGTGAGTCCCAAGTGCCAGCCAAATAATTTTGGTAATGATAAATGTAGATCATAAGAACCAAGTGTAGGCTTGAGTTCTATGGAAGTCTTAGGAATGTCATTTCAGAGAGGCAAAATCAGCTCGTGAATTGGGGGGAAGGTAGTTAGCAGTATCAGTCCCCACAGTGAGCACCCAGAGATTGCTAAACAGGGTTTAGCAATGTCAATTTTTGATTTTCAAAAATTCAAAAGAATAAATAAATAAAAACATTTTCAATGCCTTATTCTGTCTGTTACCTTTGGTCATTATCACCAAGCAGTGTTAGCATTGACATCCACACATATAGAAACCCAGGATATTAATATAGAAACCCAGGATGACAGATTTTAATCAGTCTGCCTCTAATCACACAGCAAAAAAAAGTGTCAATGTTAAACTCCACTCGACGCCTCTGAGGTTAGAGTCCATGGGCTTACCTAAGCTGTTTTAAGGGATTGAATCAGGAGCTTGCTGGTACACATCATCCATAAACCACCTGATGAGATTCAAAAGCCAGAAACCTAGCATCTTTTTAGGTAAATATCATTTTTCTCTCAGTTTAATAGAGTCTTTGGTGCTTCTGAATTCTGGGACAATTTGGATGTGTTAGGAAGCATATTGGCTCCCTTATTTTGGACCTGGAGAGGCTCACAAGCAGGTTAGACACTCTAATCAATGATAATCCAGACCTCTCCTGTCTCTGACAACCAGAAAAGCATCAATCATCTAGTCCTGAAAGGCTCTCAGGAGTGTCCTTCTATCGGTTGGACCATCCACGCCTATCTATTTAGTCCTATCTATTTATCTTTTGAGTCCGGGAGACCAGTGACTATTCAATCCAAGTGTCTATATTATAAGAAATCAACAAGCAGACATGAATATCGACAGGAGTTTGTTTTTCATTCCTTAGACAGACTGAGTCACTCAGATGTGGAAAAGAAGGCCACATCACCAAGCTTCAGTTCAGCTTGAGAGATGCCCTATCCATTCCTCATCCCTTGCTCCCCCCTCCGATGTGAAAGGCTTGGAAGACTGTTCTGCCTCCTTTCTGTCCCTGCCTCCTGCACCTAGGATTTTGTTGCTTGCTGAGGTACGTTCTTGGTGCATTGCATCCAAAGGAGCTCAGAGCCGGGATGAAGCAATACTTCTCAGCTGGTCCCAAATTTAAAAACGCCACAGGGTAATTCCGTGCATCTTCTCCTTCCCTGGTAACATTTCCAAAACCTATGAGCACTTCATTTATTAAAGAAGACTTATCCAGACTGAAGAGATGGCTCAGTAGTTAAGAGCATTTGCTGTGCAAGCATCAGGACCTGAGTTTACATCTCCAGGGCCCACATAAAATCCAGTCATATCCATGCACACCAATAACCCTGGCACAGGAGGGATGGAGGAGGAACCAGCCAGTCTAGCTAAAAAGGCAAGCTCCAGTTTCTGTGAGAGACCCTGTTTTGAGGGAATCAGGCAGAAGGTGATTAAGTAGAGCACCTACATCCTCCTCCAGTCTCTGCACATGTGTGCAAGAGCACATGAACAAACACACATTTCTCTTTCCCTCTCCCCACCTCCCCATACATGAAAGAAATAGAAGACTTATCCCCATCCCCATTCTTCTCCCTTTCTCATTATTTATGCCACTTACGTAAGTCAGCAAGGTCTATTATTTAACCATCACACCGCCTGGCTTTAAATCTCTACCCGACACCTTTGCTGTGTGACCTTGTTCAAGCCACTTATTTCTCTAAGGACATGCATATTTCTCTGCCAAAGAGGGATAACGAGGAACCATTTCTAGAGCTCTGATGAGATAGTGAGTTGAATTGGAAAACACCTGTCCAGTGTTGAGCACAATGCCCTGCCCTCAGCAAGCGAGGGCCGAGTTTTGGATGCTGTGGTGATGAGGGCCGAAATGGAGGGAGGGTTACTGATGAGCAGGCCCACTTGTCATAAGCAACCATTCAAAGGAAACTTGTGAGTGAGGAGGCTCTTTCCCAGACCAAGGGTTCCCAGGGAACTGCTCGTGATGCTGCTGCCTGGGGTAGCAGGAAGGAACTGAGGCAATTATACAGTATGCAACAGAAATAATTTCATTTCTAATGCCTTTCCCCTGCTGGGCCACTTTAGACCCAAATAATAACAACAAGGGGGAGGCGGGAACACGCAAGGCAGGCACGTTCTGAAGGAGCTCAGTGATGAATAGCCGGGACCCCAGGACTCATTTTGTCCTCCAGACATCTACAGTGGAGAGTCCCTGGGGCCACAGCTGCAGTTCTGTGCTGATAGGCAGTGTCTTGAGCCACTGGAGGCTAAAGCCTCTCCGTGGGAACAAGCTGACATCATTCCAGGGCTCTGGGGAAGTCAGAGGTCCTCCCTTCTCTTCTTACCTGGGCAGACAGCAGACTTCCCTCTTCACCTCCTTGGAAAAGTGGAAGTCCTTTGAAGGTACCCTAAGGTTACAGCAACATTGCCCACATAGCCTGAAACTGATGCCTGTATTCAGTGTACTCTTATGCCAGCCTATTCTGAGATCCCCATAAACAGTTTTCCTCTGCTCCCACCTTCACACACACACACACACACACACACTGCCCCATAGTCTCCAATCAACCTCCAGGTCACTGATCTTGGGGCATTGCAGCAATATAGCCTCTTCTACCTAGGGGAGTTCGGGGAGTCCCTATGCCCCGGTGACTCATCTCTGGCTCCTCCCTGTACACTGGAGCCAACAAGAGCCTTGGCTCCTCTGAAGAAGGCCATCTCTGTGTCTCCTAGGGAAAGAATGAAATATGCTCTCCCAGGAGCAGCATGTCTGCCAAGGGTGTCGATTTAACCCATTTGTCGGATTAAGGCGAAAGGGACAAAATGAAGCAAAACCTGTTGTCCAGCAGGCAAGTTTCTCTCCTTTCTCTGGACTCCTCTGCAAACTGAGTGTCTGAGTCTTATAGCTTTATTTCTCCTACATTCTAACACACTGACAAGCTATTTACCAAGCCTATGCGTTTAGATAATATGACTCTATTGTGTCTTTTAAATAAGAAAAAAATCAATTACACCGATGATGGGGAGAAGTGAAAGGTAGGGAATATTCACACTGGACTCCAGCACTCTTCGAGGTATTAAAAAGTACAGTGATAACATCAGTCTTACCCAGGCTTGGTGAGTAAACAGCTTCCACAACCCCAGTCTCTCTATAAATTATCATGGAAATCTTGGGGGATGCATATGCCCAAAGGCAAACCATGGCATCTTCCCAGGGCCATGAGATACCTTTTGTGGATAAAAGGGAGGGAACATGATACACTTACTTAGCAGTTAACTAAGTGGCAACACACAGAGACGCAGAGGAGGGTTTCTGATGAGAAGCTAAGCCAAGTTATTTTTTTTTCTAGTGTCTGTGGCTTTCATACATTTCCTATGTACCCAGTGGGTTCTTGCTAGAGTAGTCAGTAAGATTGAAATGTTTGGTCAATAAGTCAAATCAGAGAGTCCAGGAACTAAAAACTTGACACCACTTTTTTTTGGGAGAGAGTAATAGGAGGGAAGTTCCGTACTGGGGTACAGTTGCCCTGTTTGGCTACAAGATCATTCAGGATGACCTCTAAGGAGCCCAAAGAATCTAAGGTTCTAAAGTTCTATAAATGTTATCTGAGAGAAATATGAATGACTGGGCCATATTCTGAGTTTTCTCCAAGACCTAAAACCTTACGAAGGAGTGAATGTCTGATAGCAACCAGATTCTGGGAGGTTCTGCCAATGTGGCTTCAAAAGAATCTCAGCTTAGATTCTCCACAACCTGCAAAGGTGAAAAAATACCTTCTGTGCTCTAGTTTTGTAGCTGTTGACCCCAAAGGAAAGAGGGAACAGAATATCAGAAAGGATGAGTCTCCAGACGAGGGGGTTGGCTCAAGGAAGCCTGATCATATGTCATACTCATCCCACAAGCTCATGCGTGCATGAATGCTTGCACACACACACACACACACACACACACAGACATGGTGTGACTTTCACAGTCACACTTCTTATTATCATAGTGCAGCTTTCAGTAAGAGGGGAGATGGAGACAGCTCTTTCCAGGCAAAGTCCATGTGTCTTTCTCCCCCCTTGCCCTTGTTTCTCAGAGAACAGTGACATGAGACCCATTTGGCCTCAGCAGATTGATCCTGGGAATATTTAAAGCAGTCTTTTTTTATGAGACTCTGAGCTCCCCTCCACTTTCCCTGGTATCAGAAGAGAAGCCAATGAGTTTCTCTCGCGTTGAGGCTTCTCTAAATTATTCTCAAGATTACATTTGCATGTTATAAACAGAAATAATCCAGCTCGGAAGGTAGAAGACTGATGGCTGATTCATCCCCACAAACCTTCCAGTTTATGGAACAAAGACTCAAATCAGTGGCGTTAAGGAGTCAGTCACTGCCAAGAGAGCATGAGTGTCTACCAGCCTTGGGAAGTGACGTGCTACTGGGCAGAACTAATCATGCCTTGGCATTTCAAGAGCAGTTGTGCTAGCAGCAAAGACCATCACTCACAAGAGGGAAAAAGTAAGAGGCACACATTAGGTTGGCCTCCAGAGAAAGATAATATTTACATGGGGCCATCTGCACCTATATTGGTGACTCTTAGGAAGGAAAAAAGAATCATTTGAGAAAAATCAAAGACTGGAGAATAGGAAATTGGATTGCACCTTTGCTGCCAGCAAAGAGACTGAATTAGGTAGATGGTTTTTCCACCCCCAGGCCCATGTTTGAAGAATTTAACATGAACTTTAGGAGAGAGTGGAATAAATGAGAGATAATTTTTTTTTGCAAGTGTGACATGGTTTTTATTTTTCGTCTTAGTTTTTTCATTCTTCCATATCCATATACACACATATATAGGCAAGATATCATGACCATCTTTTTTTTTTTTTTTACAATGGCCCTGGGTTTTGATCCTACTTCAAGTTCTGGCTTTGTGGGAGCCTAGCCAGTTTGGATGTTCACCTTCCTAGACATGGACGGAGGGGGGAGGACCTTGGACTTTCCACAGGGAAGGGAACCCTGACTAATCTTTGGACTGGAGAGGGAGGGTGAGAGGAATGGGGGGAGGGGGAGAAGGGTGGGAGGAGGGGGAGGGAAATGGGAGGCTGGGGGGAGGCGGAAACTTTTTTCTTTTTCTCAAAAAAAAAAAAGAGATAATTTTTAATGGGTAATTTGTATCTATTAAAATTGTCCACACAGACTCTCTTAGAAGTCTGAGCTTTCATGAGAGGTGATTACCCCGAAGCATGGATACACACACACACACACACAAACACGCACACATACACACACACACACACACACACACACACACACACACACACACATATATATATATATATATATATATATATATATATATATATCTCACCCAGATCCCTGTTAAAACATAACTTCATGGGCCTTGGCTTTAGATTTTAATTCAGGATCTTATTTGGAAAAGAAGCAAAAACATGCATTTTTAACCATCTTCCTAGGTGATTCAGATGCAAAGTTCTTCTTTGCAATCCCTCAGGGAAATGCTGCTTAGGACCTCTACAGCAGATCAGAATCTTTGTGTTCCAGTCAAGGACAGTTGATGGAATCAGATTATTCTTTAGGCAACCAAAACTGAGAAATTCTGGGGATGTAGCTCAATAGCAGGACCATTGCTTAGGGTACATAGGACCCTGGGATTAATCCCTGGCTCCACTAACAAGCAAGAAGATCACATCTCGGAGGTCCCTACGTATTTCTGGTTCTTACCCTCTCAAATCTCTTCCCTGTTCCACATCTGAGCTCAGAGATATTATCAAAGCCCTCAGAAAACAAATTTGTAGTGCATTTGTGAATATGAAACAGCAAAGCCCAAAGCTGAGACCCAGCAAATCAGCTTCCTGATTCTCTTGAAGTAGGTTGGATTCACTTAGGCCGCTCTCTGGACACCCTCATCAAACGGCGGCACATGGGAAAGATGAAAAGAAAGCTTGCTCAAGTGGCCCTAATGCGGCAGGATGAATCAGGTATAAACACAGTATTTGCATCTGAAGCAGGGGTGGGGGGCAACGCTGAACATCTAGTTCCCCAGGAGAGGAGCAAGGATTAGCCTAAAAGGTTTGTAGGCTGATCAGAAGCTGTAAGCGGCTTGTATGTGCAGAAGGACCTAGAGAGGGAGTCCACAAACTGGCTAGCGCCTCATCCAACCTCAGGAGCCCCAGAACAGAAAGTAGCAGGACACCCAGTTAGGAAAGGATGAGTTGCTCAGGCAGCTTCCCTGTGACTGAGAACAAGGGCCTATCCCCAGGGAGCTGCAGTGCTGTGCCTTGTGTCCATGGCAAAGCCTGTTGTGTAGATGGCAACGCGCTCTCTTACCTTTGCTCCTCAAGAGGAACCTCACAGGCTGCCTGCTGCCAAAACGGATGGTGAAATGTTCTGCTTGACATTTAGAGAAGAAGCTCCTCATCTCCACATGGGGACCTAGCGGGGCTCTTGATCCATTCTAGAGCTGGACACTCACCCTCTGCCACTGTCCCCCGCCCCCACTGTCACCTGTACTCCCTGGAGGGAAAAGGGTCTGAAATCCGGGGCTTTCAGAGAAATGAACAGAGAGCAGAGATTCAGCACCAAGGACAGCGCAAAGCCTAAATCTCCTTGGCTTTTGCCCTTTCAAAAGTCTCAGGTTGCACCAATAACAGAGACGTCCAAAAGCCCTTCTTCCTTTAGGGTGGTGGGAAACTCTGATGCGGGGCCTGGGGTCCTACGGAGGACAGTGTCCTACCAAAACCCTTGGGGATCAGCCACCCTCCGAAGCCGCTGCTAAGGGATAAGGACTCCCACCCAGGTAGAGCAAAGGACGCCAAGGAAGAAGGAGAAGCGGGTGGCATCCGCCGAGGTACCAATGCCTGGGGAGCAATCTGCCCTACAGAGACTCAGAGGAAAGGGTGCTCCGGGACAAGCGGCGCTTGAGTAGTCTGACAAACTTCTGTTCCCGGCCGCTCAGCTCTGGTCTCTGCCTCTCCTCTCCTTACAATCCTTGCAGAGGCCATGGGCGGTTTGTCGCTCCATCCTTCAGGTGCTTACCTTCAAGCCATAGGGCGCCCGGGGGCAGAGACGGCACCGGCTGCTCGACGCTTCCGGCTCCCGCCGCATCCACGCACGGCCGCCCCTCCGGCAGCCGTCCGGGGCCGCCGGTCCCCTCCGCGGGTCCCTCAGCTCCCGGCCCCGCCGCGCCGTTCAGATCCCCGGCGGGCAGCCGCTTGGCCGGCTCGGGCCCGCGGGGAGCAGTGGACGGTCCGCGGCGGGGCAGGGTGGGGCAGGGCGGGAGGGTGGGAGCGCAGCGCGGGGGACCAGGAGCGGAGGCGGGCTAGTGGCACTGTGCACGAGAGGCGACCAGCTCCGGCACTGAGACTGGACAGCTCCACGGAGCCAGAGCGCTGTGAGCGCGGGAGGAGGGGGCGGGGCCGCCCTGGCCACGAGGATCCTGGAGCCCCGCCCATGAGACAGGCCTCACCCACCCAGGGTCTGGGGAAAGAACCGAAGAGAACTGAGACAGCGCATTCATCCATGGCTTTGGGTAGAGGACAGCCTGCGCTCTGGACTGCCCATTAGTGCCCCCCTACACTCATCAAGTAACACCTATCCATCTAAACCTATTCTGGCACAGCATTCGCAACATCAGCCAGTTGCCCCCTACTCCTCCTTTAAGGAGTCGGAGCCAAGAGCTGGGCTAGGCACTACCGGTGGTACATCAAGTCTTTGAAGGAGAAATAGATTCTAGAAGGTCGTCCAGGGTCTGTGTACAGACCTCAGGTCTAAAAAATCATAACGGTTGGTCCTGTTTCTGTTTTCCCAGAGGAAGACCTAGGCAGAGCTGATTTAAGACAGAAACTATAAAGAAAGAATTCCCTGGGTGTTTCAGTTCATGGTTGTCTCTGCACTGAGGTGCATGTCCAGAACAGCAGGAGGAGGAGGGGAAGACATACGGTCTTCTTCGGCCTTTCCCAGGGTCATTTCCCACCCAGGGAACCTACTGCCCTTTCCTTCCTCTCTCTTTCGCATCTTTTTCATGCAGCTGGTGCTGTCTGTCCTGCTTCCACTGGCCTCTGTGTCAGATTTAGAAGTCACAAAGAAGAACAAAGCCAGGTCCCTATTCTCACATGGGATCAATTCACCATAGTAGAGAATTCCATGAAAATACTGGGGCTTAAACAGGTGCTGTGGAACACCAACATGGAGAACTCAAGAGAAAATGAGAATTCAAGGGCCATTGCAAGTCCCTGAGGAGAAGATGGCGCAGAATTCCAACAACAGCACAGAGGACTGTTTGCATGTAGCAGAAAGTTGGCCCTACACTTAGCTACAAAGAAGAGAGTTCTTCCATTGACTCACACGATCCAGAAAACTGGGATTGGAAAAAGACCTTGGTATGCAACTTATCCCTGTTTGGTTTGGAAGGGGAGAACTGTAGTCCAGAGAGAAGGTGTGCCCTTCCAAACCCCATGGGGACTGAGCAGAGGAACAGTCTCTACCTCCTGAGACATGGCACATTTTCCTTAGATGTGACGTTGTATGGAGGCATTTCAAGGAGGGGAAACCATGAGGAAATGCAATGTTGCCTGTCCATGGCCCTGTCTGCTATATATGGCTATCGATGAAGACAGAGGAGAGGAAACTATGAGTGAACATGATGTATTCTCTTCTGCCCCTGTTCATTATGCTATGGATTTAGCCTGTTCTCTGATCTTCTTTAAGCATGGTAGGGAAGTGTTAGTGTAATGGTTTAGATAAAATGCTACAGGTCCCCAAGTGGCAGCAGTGGGCATTGGGCCATGAGACTACACCACAGGTCCCCGAGCAGCATCAGGCAGCAGGTTCCAAGACCATGGTGGGCCATGAAGGTAGCCAGATCCCAGGCAGGAAGCCTCATGGCAGGTGAGAGACCTAGATGGATAGGTACACCATCAGAGTGAAGTTGGATATTTATTTAGTGGGTTATGAAAGGGAAAGGGAGAAGGGAGAAGAGCAGAGAGGCACAGAGAGAGGGGGAAGGAGGGAGAGACAGAAGCTGCCTCTAAGAGAGAGAAAGAGAGAGAGAGAGAAAGAGAGAGAGAGCGAGAACTCAGGCTGAAAGCTTAAGATCAGCTTGCCTCATCTTCTGGGGGAGGGAGTAGAAGTGGCTTGTCTCTTAAAGGGACAGGACAGACCCTTACATCCCCATCTCTTTTTTATAATAAAAAGGCAGGAGGTTAGGCACAATAGATTAAAGGAATTGGGGCAGCAGATTCTCAAGACTGCTTCTTGTTTATTTGTGAGTGTCATCTTGGGGGGGGGACGGACCTGAGAAAGCTGGGTGCTGGTCACATGCTGGGGTAGCTGGTTTCTTTGTTCCTGTCTGGTGTTTGTGGTATGGAAATGTCTGGTGTCTTTTATACCTGTTTAAGGTATTGGCAAACAGAGGACAAAGTTAAGTTTAGGGAAAAAAATTTTAGGACCAGGGAATCGAGAGGGGTGTAGCTGACCTGTTTAAGGTGGATCCTTTAATTTGGCTCCCTGGAACTCACAAGAATTCTTTGGATTTGTGAAAATAGAAGTTTGAGACAGCAGCAGAATGATTGTGACAGATGTTTTTGAACAATGAAAAGTACTTTTAAGACTATGGAAGGCAGCGTGAGAGAGAAATTTCCTAGTATGTATTTGTCCTCACTCCTTTATAACTTGTAGGTATACACCTTAACAACTTGTATTTGTATCTTACTGAAATTTGTTTGGTGAGGTTTTCCTTTTAAATGACAAAACCTCTCAGCTTTCAAGCTGCATTAGAGATCTTTGAGAAGGATAAAATTTTACTTGCGCTATTGATTTAAAAATGACAGAGAACTTACTTGGTTGGCACCTAGAGCTACGCCTCAGGTCTCCATGGTCACTGAGGGTCATATTTGCCTTTTGCTGTTTAGTGCAGGGCCTGCCAGGCTCTAGAAGATCCTGTGAACTAAGAAATCTGTAGGAAGACAAGCCTACCTTAACCTGAGCAGCTAGGCTGTCGATTCTGTCCATATCTGGAGATGTTCAGTTTAGATGAAAGGCAGTTTTCCCCAGTGGTCAGCACTTAGAAGTTGAAACAAAGTGCAGATGGACATTGTTGTGTGCCCATTTGTCTTCTGTCTTCTTTGGAGAAAATAGAGTGCTGCTGCTAGGAGCCAACCTGTCTCTTTTTGTTATGAAAAGCCTTTTAATAATTAAATATTTACATGCCATATTCCCCAGATCTCTGAGCAGTTGAGGGCTGTTTATCAGGTATAGATGAGTTGTAACTACAGCATAGAATCTGCCTGGAGAGCTGAGTCTAAGCTTAACAGATAAAGCAGGGTTGAATTAAATATAAAATATATTTGTAAGAGACTTAAAAGTACCTGCCAGTTTAAAACATGAGAATTACTGTTTTTGTAGTCTGAAATGAGATGCAATGAATAGACAATTATAACATTTAACAGTAAACATAGGTGCATTTAAGTTACATGTATGAACATACATACACAGAGTGAACAGGAATTGGGTGAAGTGGATGTTCTTGGTGGGCCCTACCAAAGTCATGCCACTGCACAAAACACACATGTAACAGAGTCAGCAAGAGGAAATTAAAGACAAAAACATAAGTAAACTGGGGGGACCAGGTAGGGTATACTTCAGTAAAGATGGCGGGACTTGGTCACCTGACCTGGTTCGCAGTTAATATGACAGTGAAGTCACCTGACCTCAGTTGAGATAGCAGTAAGGTCACCTGATCTCAGTCAAAACGGTGGTGGTCACATGTTGTATGGAAAAACTATGTTTCCTAAACCATGGAAGTTTTAAACATAATAACAAGAGAGACCTAGAGGCATGATCCACCCTGTTGCCGAGCTGCCACACCACAAGCCGTGGCAGAGAGCAAAGGCTAGAATTGAAAACAGCCGCCTCATGGATCCGACCAATCTTGTTGATGGCAGTAGCAGTAGCAGGGACAGTTTGAGGAAGTGGAGCCAGTGGAGCTGGTGGGACACCAGCAGAGTGAGGGATTACACCATAGCTGAAAATGTGAAAACCCACAGAAACGGCAACACCACGAAGCTCATAGGGGGACATCTCCCCTCTATAGATGAGATGTAAAATGGCAGCAAATACTGCAGGGCTTGTAGAAGAGCATCCTCTCTCTGCAGATGGATGGTTAAAGCCTGACTGGTTCCAGTCTGGGTGACTTGGAAGCCAGTGAGGTTAGAGTCTGCTCCGAGCAGTCTCTCATGGTGGGGACCACTGACGAGTGGTCCAAAAGAAAAGAAAACAGGAGAAAGAAAAACCTGGGGGACCCTGGGCTCCCAGTTGAATGTACCACAGATTGTGGGCAGTGCTAATATGGGAGGACTGACCCTGGGTCGGCCAGTCACATTTTTAGCTATGGAAAGCAGCAAAGGGCTCAACCATAGCCGTTAAGGCCATAATTGGGAGCTAGAAGGGGAAAAGTCACCACCAAAGCTGCTGGTGTGCATAGAGTGCTCAGGCATATGGAACACATGGTTGTTGTAGAAAAATATATCCGGTTCCAGATCCCAACCCTGGGAGAGGGGTGGGAGGACCTACCAAATATGATGGCACCAATGTAATGGTTTAAATAAAATGCTACAGGTCCCCCAGTGGTGGCAGTGGGCAGCAGGCCATGAGACCATGCCACAGGTCCCTGAGCAGTGGCAGGCAGCGGGCAGTGGGTCCTAAGACCACAGCAGGCCACAGAGGCAGCTGGGTCCCAGGCATGTGGCAGGTGAGAGACTGAGACAGAAAGGCACATCATGCAGAGTGAAGTTGGATATTTATTTAGTGAACTATGGAAGGGAAGGGGAGAAGGGGGAAGAGCAGAGAAAGAGGCAGAGAGAGAGGAGAGGGAGGGAGAAGTGGGGAGAAGGGAGAGACATAAGCTGCCTCTTTGAGAGAGAGAGAGAGAGAGAGAGAGAGAGAGAGAGAGAGAGAGAGAAGGAACTCAGGCTGGAAGCTGAAGATCAGTTTGTCTTGGTGGACTGGGGAGGGAGTGGGCGTGACTTGTCTCTTAAAGGGACAGGACAGACCATTACAGTTAAGGCCACCAGAAACATCAGCATGTTTCGCATTTGCTTTTAAGGCATTCAAACATTCAAAAAGGATATGGTTGAATCCCATTGTTTCCTTTGAGCCCTTGGCATGTTCTTATAATCTACTTAAAGAGGGACTTGATGCTTCTGAACTCACCTCTGTAAGGGACCAGCCCCAAATAAAATGCCTCTTGCCAGGGTAGGGGCATGGAGATTTAGAAAGTATTAGTAAAGAATATGGTGACACAAATGAAAATAATAAAACAGAAAAAAATAGAATAGTATCAGGATGGAGTTCCAGTGAGTACTGAAATTAGCCCATATTTAATTTCCAACTTTTTAAAATACCCTTGACCCCAAAAGGTAGGACTAAGACAAAAAATTGCATTAATATGATACAAGGAAATGAACAGACCAGTTGAAGGTCACGGGCTACACCCACAGTTAAACATTCTGTTGCTATTTAGCTTCTTTAGGATATCAAATTGTAGACTCAATGACCTTTATTTATGGCTAGAAACCAATTATGAGTGAGTATATCCCATGTTCATCTTTTTGGGTCTGGATGACCTCACTCAGGATAGTGTTTTCTATTTCCATCCATTTGCATGCAAAATTCGAGAAGTCATTGTTTTTTACCGCAGCGTAGTACTCTAATGTGTATATATTCCACACTTTCTTCATCCATTCTTCCATTGAAGGACATCTAGGTTGTTTCCAGGTTCTGGCTATTACAAATAATGCTGCTATGAACATAGTTGAACAAATGCCCTTGTCATATGATCGGGCTTCTCTTGGGTATATTCCCAAGAGTGGCATTGCTGGGTCCAGGGGTAGGTTGATCCCGAATTTCCTGAGAAACCGCCACACTGATTTCCAAAGTGGTTGCACAAGTTTGCATTCCCACCAGCAATGGATGAGTGTACCCCTTTCTCCACAACCTCTCCAGCAAAGGCTATCATTGGTGTTTTTGATTTTAGCCATTCTGACGGGTGTAAGATGATATAGCTAACTTCCTGGTTATGGGAAGTAGACAAGAATGCCGGGCAAAAAATTGGGATCTTGGGGGTGGGGTGGGAGGGGGGTAAGGGGAGATGGGAAGAGAAAAGGGAGAAGGGGAGGATGGAGGGAACTTGGGGAAATGGGATGATTGGGATAAAGGAAGGCTGGATAGGGGAGCAGGGAAGCACATTTCTTAATTAAGGGAGCCATCTTAGGGTTGGCAAGAGACTTGGACCTAGAGGGGCACCCAGGTGCCCAGGGTGATGTCCCCAGTTAGTTCCTGGGGCAGCTGAGGATAGGGAACCTGAAATGACCCTATCCTATAGCCATACTGATGAATATCTTGCATATCACCATAGAACCTTCATCTGGCGATGGATGGAGATAGAGACAGAGACCCACACTGGAGCACCGAACTGAGCTCCCAATGTCCCAATGAGGAGCAGAAGGAGGGAGAACATGAGCAAAGAAGTCAGGACCACAAGGAGTGCACCCACCCACGGAGATAGTGGGGCTGATCCATTGGGAGCTCACCAAGGCCAGCTGGACTGTGACTGAAAAAGCATGGGATAAAACCGGACTCTCTGAACATGGCAGACAATGAGGGCTGATGAGAAGCCAAGGACAATGGCATGGAGTTTTGTTCCTACTTCATGTTCTGGCCTTGTGGGAGCCTAGCCAGTTTGGATGTTCACCTTCCTAGACCAGGATGCAGGGGGGAGGATTTTGGACTTTCCACAGGGCAGGGAACCCTGACTGCTCTTCAGGCTGGAGAGGGAGGGGGAGAGGAGTGGGGGGAGGGGAAAAGAGTGGGGGGAGGGGGGAGGAGTGGGAGGAGGGGGAGGGAAATGGGAGGCTGGGAGGAGGCGAAAAAATTTTTTTTCAATAAAAAAAATAATAATAATAAAAAACATTCTGTTGCTAGAATAAAACAAATCACACTCAAACCCTAGACCAAAACTTTCTGTAGGCAAACAACTGGGTGGAATGCAAAGTTATCTCCTTAAGGGAACTGGACCTTAGTTGGATCCTTAAACTTTTGTTTGAGGTAGGAACATATCTGCTTCTCTATTCCTGAAATACAAGGGCTGAATACTAGCCACACCTGTTGAGAAGCCATAACCTTACAAGAACAGAACTCTCTGGTCTAAATCTAGGTGGGACCTTGAGGTAGAAGCACAATAACTTTGAAGGACTTAGAGGTAAGTTCCAATTCTCTAACCTTTGGTCAATGTGGAAATAGGCTCACATTTTCCTGGCCTCCACACACCGGTATGAAGTTTCATCTAGTCTGGTGTCCTGCCTGTTATCCACCAGTTGAAAGATGTTGCCTAAATTGTTTAACCTCTCTGGATCTCAGTGTTCACATCTTTACCCTGGTACACACGATGGCTATATCTCTGGGATGTCCTGAGGATAACAGGTGAGCTCTCGACCTAATAAACACTCTGGCTGCTCTTAAGCGGGGAGGTTTGTTTTGCTGGCTGAGGAGACAAAAGCAGGAGCCAGATGACGTCGGTGAAGAAGCCTCCACCCAAAGACACCACACCTCTACCCTGCCTGTTTTACCCACATCCTGCATGGCTGAGTGATTTCATGCTGCCTGTGAGTGAGACGGATGGATCTTTTAGTTTTCAATTAGCAAACGCCTTGCTTTTTAAACAAGCAGAGCAGCAAGCAGATGCTCTGGGTGATTGATGGCAGGGAACATCTGTGGCCAAGCAGTGGCTGTGCACCAGAGACTCCCAGCTTCCCATGCAGGGGCCCTCTGGAGGTCATTCAGTGCCTCCCCGACCACCAGACTGAACTGGCTCCAATCCAAGTAGGTCAGGTGGGAACCAGATACCCCTTTTCCTCATATGCTTCCTGGAAAGAGGAGGTACAGTAGTGGTTTTTCTTAACTCCTTAATTGTGTGCTGCAGAGCTCAGGGGCTAAGATGTTCTACCTCACGTGCCTCCTAAATCTTCAATTTACCTCTACCTTTGTTGTGGGTGTGGGTGTGGGGTTAGATGCACACATTTCTGTGGTCCCGTGCATATGCGTGCCTTGTGGACACCAGAAGTCAACATAAGACGTCTTCATTAACCTTTCTCCACCTTAGTTTTCAAGACAGGGTCTCATTGTATTGAAGCTCATCAATCTGGCTAAATTGAACAGTGATCCACCTGTCTCTGCCTCCCCAATGCCTGAGCTGTTGACTTATGCTCTTGAGTGTCCTAGAGGATCTAGGCTAAGGTTCTTATGTCTGTGTTGCAATCACTTTATCGACTGAAATTTCTGTCAAGTCCAAGATCAAGGTGCTGGCAGATTCAGCATCTGGAGTGGGGCTGCTTCCTGGGAAGGCTAAGAAGGCATGAAAGGCAATCAGCTGTGTCTGAGGATGAAGCAGAGCAATGAACTTGGCCTTGTGTGCCTGTTGGTGTCTGTTATAATGCAGAAACCCTGAGAGAGGTGTCGTGTTCATAGTTACTAAAGTTACTGAGAGCCACAACTGGCCATGGAAAACCCAAGTGAAGGGAGTGGGGGGAGTGGGGGTTAGACTACTCACTCTGATGCCATAGGCTCTTCCAGAAGGACAGAGGTTCAAGGCTCTGTTTGTCACAACACAGGAGAGCAGTTACTGGAGAGCTTTGACAGCTGTGTGTGAAATTCACCCTAACAGACCAATTTCCTTAACAGCAGACTCTGATGGGGCTTTACGCCTCAGTGCGAAATGGACTTTTTGATGGTTCTTACATCCTTCTAACAATAAACAATAAAAATACAGGTGCGACCCACTTTAAGAAATCCAATTGTACAACTCTTCCCCATTATGAAACAGATACGTTAGAGTGCTGCCACCCTATAGTTATTTCCTTATCTTATGGAAAGGCACCCATGCTCACAGAAATAATACTTTGAACAGATGACTTTTACTTTGTATTTTATTTATTTGTTTTATTTTTTGGTGGAGAGTTCCAAATACCTGGACTGGCCTTGAACGTTAGCTACTAATCCTCTTGCTTCTACCTCCTATGTCCTGATATTATAAAATGTCTGCTTCCATGCATGGTTTATACAGTGCTGGAGTTTGATCCCAGGGCTTTATGCATGATAGGCAGGTGATCACTCTATAAATTGAACTCCATCCTCAGCGACATTAATAGCCAAAACATGGAGGTGATATCAACATGAATGAATAAACTATAATATGTACATACGTGGAATATTATTCAGCCTTTAAAAGGAGGAGTTACACACAAATGATACCACGTGAATGAATTCTGAAGATGTTATATTAAAAAATAAAATAAGTCACCCACAAAAGGAAAGACACTACCTGATCTAACTGAAGGCACCTAAAGTTACTCACAAAAGGTCACTGCCTGATCTCACTTATACAAGACACCCGCAGAAGTTAATTCACACAGATAGTGGACTGGGGGCAGAGATGAATGGGGAAACTATTTTAAAGGCTCAGGGTTCAGTTTTAGAATGAAATAGTTTCAGAGGTGACTGGTGGTGATGGATTCACAAGAGTATGGACGTACTTAATATCACTGATCTATACACTTGCATAGTAATGTGTTCGGAAGTGTATAGTCATGTAATAATGAATATGTAGGAAGTTGATTTATATCATGTGGTGGTGTGAATAAGAATGGCTCCTATAGGCTCATGCATTTTATTATTTGTTCTGGGATGGTGGAACTGTTTGGGAAGGATTGGGATGCATAGCCCTATTGGAGAAGGTATATCACTGGGGGTTAGGGCGGATGTTTCAAATGACTTATGTTTGATGTAGGATTCCCCTCTGTATGCTGTGAATACCTTTGGTTAATAAAGAAACTGGCTTGACCTGATATGGTAGAACAAAGCTAGGTAGGGAAAACTAAACTGAATGCTGGGAGAAATAAGGGCGGAATCAAGGAGAAGCATGGAGCCACCACCAGAGACAGACACACTGAAATCTTGCCAGTCAGCCACAAGCCCCATGATAAAATATAAAATGATGAAGATGAGTTAATTCTAGATGTAAGAGCTAGCTAGCAATATGCTTAAGTAATTGGCCAAGCAGTGATTTAATTAATATTTAATTAATACAGTTCCTGTGTGGTTATTTTGGGAGTCTGGGCAGGCAGGAAATGAACAAATGGCCTCTTTATGACACTATGTTTTCTCTCTCTCTCTCTCTCTCTCTCTCTCTCTCTCTCTCTCTCTCTCCTGTCTCCAGTTTGAGGATCAGAGTAAGCTCTCAGTTACTCCTCCAGCACCATGAATGACTACCTACTGCCATGCCACCTACCATGATGGTCATGAACTAAACTTCTGAAATTGCAAGCCCCCAGTAAACTCTTTTTTCAATAAGTTGATTTGGTCATTGTGTCTCATCAGAGCAATAAAAAGTAATAAAGACATCGTGTGTGTGTGTGTGTGTGTGTTGTGTGTGTGTGTGTAGGTAGGTAGGTAGGCAGGTACATATGCATGTTATATATGAACGTGGAGTTCAGAGGACAACCTCTGGTATCATTCTCAGGTGCTTCCTACCTTTTAAAATCGATGAATTGATTGATTAAAAATCTCTCAGTTTGACTGGAACTCACTGGTTTGCCAAGCTCAGTTGGCCAGCAAGTGGCAGGAATCTGCCTTGTCTCTGCTTCTCAGCTTTGGCATTATAAGTACATGCCACTGCATCTGGTTTTTATATGTGGGTTACGGAAATAGAGCTTAGGTCCTCATGCTTACATAGCAAACTGACCACCATAGCCAACAGAATATCATTGGTTAATAAAGGACTGCTTTGAGCCTATAGCAGAGCAGGGCAGGAAGATCTAGGCAGGGAAAACTAAAGTGAATGCTGGAAGAAAGAAGGGTGGAGTCAGAGAGAAGACACATAGCCCTGCCGGATCCAGATGGAACTTTAGCCGGTAAGCCACAGCCATGTCACGATATACAGATTAATAGAAATGGGCTAACTTAATATGTAAGAGTTAGCCAATAAGAAGCTAGAGATAATGGGCCAAGCAGTGATTTAATTAATACAGTTTATGTGTGATTATTTTGGGCTAAACAGCCAGGAACCAACAAACAGCCTCCTTACTACAGCGTTTTTTTTTCAGAGTAGCATTGATGTCCTTGTGATCATGTAACAACTAAAGTATATTTTTACCCCATTTATGAATTACAAAAATAGGGGAATTCCAAGGACTAACTGAAGATTCTACATGTCCTACTTGCAGTTATTTCTTTACTAGAAGTTGGACCAATTTCAATTTTCCCCCATGAAGGGTCTAGTGATAAAACTATATTGGGCCATTTCTGCTATGAGGAAAACCTAAGTGTTAGGTGCCGGGCAGCCGTGGCATCCATGTGGCAGTGGAGCCCTGCCCACCACTGCTTGGAACTCAGGTGTTGCACATCAGATGGGGCTCAGGCTGAATTCTGGTCAGCTCATGACCCCAAGCTGCGCCTGGCTCAGTGACTACAAGTAGGCTGGAGTAACCTTGAAGCCCACTTGGCCTGCCCTGCCAAGACCTGCCAAACTGTGTCCAGCAGAGACCATTTTTTATAATTCTCCTGCGAAAGTCCAAGTAATTCATTAGTGTATTCCTACTTACAAAATAATCGACAGGGATTTTTATCCTTTTACTTTAGCTCCTATGTGCTTCCAGCAAGCAACATCTATGGTTCCTTGTTTAGGAAACCAATGTTAAATTTTACCGTCACTTGTACAAAGTTACAGAGCTGTTACTCTCTGGACATTTTGCTCCTCTGTGTCTTAGCAAACATCTTTTTTTTTTTAATTGAGAAAAAGAAAAAAAAAACGTTTCCCCCTCCTCCCCGCCTCCCATTTCCCTCCCCCTCCTCCCACCCTTCTCCCCCTCCCACCACTCCTCTCACCCTCCCTCTCCAGTCCAAAGAGCAGTCAGGGTTCCCTGCCCTGTGGGAAGTCCAAGGTCCTCCCCGCTCCTTCCATGTCTAGGAAGGTGAACATCCAAACTGGTTAGGCTCCCACAAAGCCAGAACTTGAAGTAGGATCAAAACCCAGGGCCATTGTCCTTGGCTTCTCATCAGCCCCCATTGTTCGCCATGATCAGAGAGTCCGGTTTTATCCCATGCTTCTTCCGTCTCAGTCCATCTGGCCTTGGTGAGCTCCCAATAGATCAGCCACACTGTCTCAGTGGTTGGGTGCACCCCTCGTGGTCCTGACTTCCTTGCTCATGTTCTCCCTCCTTCTGCTCCTCAATGGGAACTTGGGAGCTCAGTCTGGTGCTCCAGTGTGGGTCTCTGTGATTATCTCCATCCATCACCAGATGAAGGTTCTATGGTGATATGCAAGATATTCATCAGCATTGCTGTAGGATAGGGTCATTTCAGGTTCCCTATCCTCAGCTGCCCAAGGAACTAACTGGGGACCTCGCCTTGGGCTCCTGGGAACCACTCTGGGTTCAAGTCTCTTGCCAACCCTAAGGTGGCTCCCTTAACTAAGAATTGTGTTTCCGTGCTCCCCTATCCAACCTTCCTTTATCCCAATCCTCCTGTTTCCCCAGTTTCCCTCATCCTCCCCTTCTCACTTTTCTCTCCCCATCCCCCGATACTCCCATCCCACCCCACCCCCAAGATCCCAAATTTTCTCCCCGGCAATTTTGTCTACTTCCCATAGCCAAGAGGATAATTATATGTTTTTCCTTGGGTTCGCCTTCTTATTTAACTTCTTTAGGCTCACCAATTATATACTCCGTGACCATTTGTTCAACTATGTTCATAACAGTATTATTTGTAATAGCCAGAACCTGGAAACAACCTAGATGCCCTTCAATGGAAGAATGGATGAAGAAAGTGTGGAATATATACACATTAGAGTACTACGCTGCGGTAAAAAACAATGACTTCTCGAATTTTGCATGCAAATGGATGGAAATAGAAAACACTATCCTGAGTGAGGTAACCCAGACCCAAAAAGATGAACATGGGATGTACTCACTCATAATTAGCAAACATCTTAATAGTTGTATGAAATGCTCCGCCTCAGAGGAACGAGAAGAGCCCTGCTATTTCACTCACGTACAATATGGTCCTCGGGTAAGAGGACCGGATTCCTACCCTCTGTTTCTATTTAAAGAAAGATTTTCTTACTTCCTCTGAGGGCTAAGCCCCACCGATTAGTGGGTGCTAATTGTGGGGGTCCCTGTGACTACCACAGCCAGCAGAGTAACAATCCGTGTAAGACAAGAAATCATGTAAGTCAACATGACTCAGTAGCCAGTGGTGGCTCAAACTTCCGAGTCTGGCCCCGTGTAGTTTATTTTAGATGTATTTAAACACAGCACAATTTGGTGAAAAAATTCTTGGTGGGAAAAAAACTCAATCCTGTGTGTACAACAGAGTTTAAGGCATGACTACATCAAAACTTTTGGTAAAAAACATATGGCATCTTCTATAAGGTGGGTTCTAAAGATTAACTGAGAAAAATAAGCTCATCATGAGGATGTGGGAGAGGATCCAGAGCGGCTCCCCTAGGGCTTATCTAGGAGCACAAGAACCTCTGTGCCGCAAAGCCATTTACTATCTTTTTTTTTTAAGACAAGGTTTCACTGTGTAGCTCTGGATAGGTGGGGATTCACTATGTAGGCCAGGTTAGCCTCAAATTCGCAGTGATCTACCTGCTGCTGCCTCCCAACTGCTGTGATTAAAATACACACAGTCTGTTCCAGTGGTCAATCCAGGTGATAACATGCACACACACACACACACACACACACACACATACACACACACGTGTGTAATCAAACACCTTATAAACAGATACAATGGGGCTGTACTGAGGGCAAAGCGTTGGAGTTCTCCACACTCCCCGCCCCTACAGTCCACAGCCCTTAGAATCTGTGCTCTCATTACTTTCAGTGGCCTCATGATGTATGTCAACAGTGAACTTGGGATGATGTCATGTAGGTTATAAAAGGTTTTCTCTTCCAGAAGGTAAGACTAGGCTAGAACAGGACAGTTTCTGCAATGATTTGTGAGTACAAGGCTCCATTAACTACTCAGGTTCTGGATGGCATCGTTCAGCTCTGAGATAGCTCCCTGCTGTGAGAAAAGCTCCATCCCAGCTTGATTTATTGAGGATGGGCAGATAAGGAACAGGGTTGAGTTTAGTCTATAAACTAGCTAGCAATCAAGAGGATTCTGCCCCCGGATGTGCATGGCCTTTTCTGAGGAACACAGCTTCTAACTTCTCAGGGCCCCATGTTCCATCCACAGCTGGGATGGAATGAGGAACCACAGGTGTGGGAAACAGCTCTGGCAATTTGAACAGAAATGAATTTCATTGAAAATAGTGCAATAGCTTGCCAAGTCACAGGGGAGATTAGAGAACCTGGTTTGTAAAAGCAGACAGTAACAAAATGCTCAGACACTTAGGTTTTCCAGCAAAATCAAGTCTGAACAGTGCTCAGCAAGAAGGCAGCTATTGTAGCTAAATGAAGGCACCAGATGGCACATCCATGGCTGCTGGCACTGGAGGCTGGCATCCTCCAGGCACTCTGCGATGCTGTTCTCCTTGTACACTAAAAGTTGTCTCTGCTTGTGCTTCATCTGCAATTGATGCTCCACTGTCTGCACTTCTTCGGTTCATGAACTTCCCGGTGGCAGTGTAGAGGAGCTGCCTGTCACTGGCCGAGCTGGGTCATGAGTATCTTTCAGTGGGAAGGGCTATGCCTTCTATCAAGAGCTCTATGCCACGGATTCTCAACAGAGGAATGAGACAAAAAGTACTGCAGAACCAAACAACACCCCCTCCCATCAAATCCAAAGTATAGGGGTTCCAGAGCCCTGCCCATTCTACTTTACTAACAGAACACAAATCACCCAGTCTCCCTACTCCTGATGCCCCCTCTCTCTTCCAGTCCTATACCCTCCTGTACTGAGATCATCACAAAGCCTTCTGCCTCCTGCCATCTTCCACACTGGATAAGAGCACCAGTTCTAACACATAAATCTGATCAAATCACCTACTTAAAACCCTTCAGAGTCATTCATGCTGTCACTGAGATAAATCCTAATTTTACTAAAGTGAATTAAAAGCTCACCTCATCTCTCATTGCCTAACTCCAGCTACTCACAAGCCATTTTCCCTCTGAGGGAATGAATCCGTGAACGAGAGAATGATATTCAGAAAAGCAAGCCGGGAGGACCCATGCTAGGATTTCCCTACAGCCAGTAACTGAGTTGAAGGCAACATCAGAACCTGGAAAACTAAGAAAAATGTACCTGATTAGGGTCCCAACTCCAAATCTACTAGATCAAAGTTTAGAAGGCAGAAGTCATGGCTTCCTGTTTCCACAAAGCCTCCCAGTGGTTCTAAGCTCCAGCCAGGGATAGGGGAAGATACATTAATCTATTGCCCTATTTTACGTGTGTGGGAGCCAAGGGCCAAAGAGGTTAAATTCCCAAGGTACATGCATCTCATCTACTATTAACAATGAAGCAGAAATTCAAGCAAATTTGACACATTTAGTGCTATATATACTCCTTATTGTGCCATAAATGGTGGGTAAGCTAGTCAGATGGAAGACTGTTGTTATAGTTACAGAAATCAAATTATTAAAGGCGAAGGGTCGGCCCAGGGGAAAGGGAGCCATTGGGAAAGAATAGATGCTCCCCCCAGACACCACCGAGGCTCCCAGGCTTGCCACCTGCATCCTCACAGGTTCAAAGTCAGGTGCATCTGCTATGGCGTTAAAGAGTCCACAGTGGGAATTCTTGGCAGGAGGTGCTTCAAAGAAGGCCCTCAGAGAAGCATGGGGAATGGCCAACACCTTCTGGCCCCTTCCTCTAAAGAGTAGGCAGGAACTGTGAGAGAAGAGAAGGTAAATCACTGTGAGCATCAGGTCCTTCCATGCAGAGAATGAACCAGAGGTGGGATTTGCAGGAATCCCATTCTCTGCCTATGTCCAGCAGAAGCATCTCCTCGGTGTGACGGAATAGACCATTGTTTTCTGAACACAGGCTCCAGGTCCATCCCTCCCATCACTTGAAGTGCAGTCATCCTGCATGATGGTCCATCTTCATTGTCAACGTGATTGGATTAAGAACCTCCTAGGACATTCGTGAGGCGCATCGTTGAGTGTGTTTGTGCGGTCATCTCCAGAGAGGATTTATTGAGGGAGGAATACCTGCAGCACCATTCGCAGCACTATCCAGTGGGCTGGAGTCTCAGACTGAAATGGAAAAGAAGAAAAGCCACTTGAACATTCCTCTCCTCTCTGCTTCCTGACCTGCCCAGACGTGATCAAACTCCACAGCCTCCCGCCACCACACCGTCCCTGGCATAGTGAATTGTATCCTCTTAAACTGTGAGCCAGAAAAGGTCTCCTCCATGAAGGTGTGATTGCTAGGTTTTAAATCACATGCCAAGCACGGTGACCCCATATCCATGCATCCAATACCCATCGGTCTCTCAAGACACAACAGACAGTTGCATTGCATTCCAGGTTTTTCCTCATCTCGCCCATCCCAGTCACTGGTCTCATATTCCTACCACTTGTCACAGGAGGAGTTAGGATAGGAAGAAGCTACCCTACCCATCATCCTAGCACCAGTTCAGCTCCTGGACTATTTGGGCTAAAAGGGAAGAGCATAGACGTCTGTAGTCAAAGCTCCTTGTTCATATTTCAGTCTCTTGGAACTGGAGATCTGGCATTTTCTGCAACCAGAACCTATGCTTTTCTTGTCGGTCTCATGGGCATTGCCCGGCTTTGTGAGGTGGAACACATTACCTGGCGGAATGTCAGCGTCCTTTACTCTGAGATGAGTGCGGTTATTTTAGTTTGGAGAGTCCTGGTGGGGATTGTGTGTGTCCGTGGAGCGGAAAGAACGTCTCGTCTGCAGAAGTGTCTATAAGCTGGTTTGCCATTTTCATCCACCCTCTCAGGCAGGTGACTTAGCAGGAACTGTAGAGAGTAAACCTACTTTCATGGGTATGGCATTCTCATGGGGGACAGGTAAGGCTCCCCAAGTATGGAGATAACCATCCTTCCCCATTGTCCGCAGCTCCTTGCAGAATTCTACAAGCCTTCACTAGAGAGCCCGACCTTTCCACTAAGCTTTCTGCTTTCCTTTGCCACATAGGCTGGAAGCCTAAGAACTCTCTGGGTTTCCTGAGCACTCCAAAAAAATCCTTTAATTACCCCAACACAGAATAATTTGCTGGAATCTGTGGCTCTTAAGTAGTTTAGAACCAGTTGCTGCCCAGACAGATAGCAATAAAGAACAACAGGCACAGTGCATGGGTCCTGCTAATGGGCTCTCAGTCGCACGTTAAGTGCGGTGGGAACTACAGCCATGAATTCTGAGCCCCTACTACTACGGGGCTCTGTGGGGCTCTGTGGGGCTCTGTGGGGCTCTGATGAGCTCCATGTGCTTCTGTGGAAGACTCTGTAGGGATTCTGTGGGGCCCTTTAGGACTAGTTCTAATAGATGCTCTTGCCCAGCTCAGACCCTCACCTTCACCAGCCTGTACTGTTAAAAACTGTACCCTCAATAGTCTCTTAGATCCAATTTCCCCAACCCCTAGAGAGGACTATGCAGACGCACAGGACCCACCTGTTAGCCACATTGTGATGTGTGCTCCTTGTTTGCTCCTGGCAAGGTATCCAAGCTGCCATTGAGCGCCTCTCACCCATCATCAGCCACGTCTCTCACCACTTTTTACCCCTCCTTTTTCCTCCACAGCAATGCCTGACCATCCTGCAGCCCTTCCATTCACAGGCTTTGCCGGTCCCTCCATCCTTGACTTGACTCTTACCCTATGAAAGAATTCTGGAAATCTTTCTCTCTAGCAAGTTCCAGATCAGAGTGTGGGGGTCCCAAAAATTCCTCTATGTAATCATCATACTTCACATTATGCTGAACTTATTTTAAAAGGTTGGGTTTTTTTTCTAATTAGAAAGGATGCCTCACTGTGTATCCCAGGCTCACCCAGAACTCAATCCTCCTGCCCCTGTCTCCTAAGTGTAAGTATTACAGATGTGCACCTCCACACCTGGCTGCCTCTGTCTCCCAAGTGTAAGCATTACAGGTGTGCATCTCCACACCTGGCTGCCTCTGTCTCCCAAGTGTAAGTATTACAGGTGTGCACCTCCACACCTGGCTGCCTCTCTTTCCCAAGTGTAAGCATTACAGGTGTGCACCTCCATACCCGGCTGCCTCTGTCTCCCAAGTGTAAGCATTCATTACAGGCGTGCACCTCCATACCTGGCTGCCTCTGTCTCCCAAGAGTAAGCATTACAGGTGTGCACCTCCATAACTGGCTGCCTTTCTTTCCCAAGTGTAAGCATTACAGGTGTACACCTCCATACCCAGCTGCCTCTGTCTCCCAAGTGTAAGCATTCATTACTGGCGTGTACCTCCATACCCGGCTGCCTCTGTCTCCCAAGAGTAAGCATTACAGGCGTGCACCTCCATACCTGGCTCTGGAAAGGACTTTCTTCTCCATCTTCAGTTTCTTGGTGTCTAGTATGGAGCTTCGGAAGAAAATACTTAGTTATATTGAGCTGAACTTATCTGCTGAAGTCTGTGAATCCTGCCCAAAAGTCCATATGGCTGTGGCTCACTCACTGGACAGACCACCTGAGTCCGTCCTCCAAGATGGACCACCCTGTGCCTGTGCTCACACCCATCTTGATGCCTTTTGTTCAGTTCTCCAAGCACAATCTCCCTGTCAGACTAGCCAGCTACCCATCCATCACAACCCTTACCCCTACGTTCTGCTTGCTTGACATCAGGTGACCTTTATTACCATAAAAACTTGTTTTCGTCTTCCCAGATTTCTACCAACCATGGCATAGATCAGTAAAACTCAAACTAGGAAATGTGGATACCAGGTGAAGTGTCATCTAATTCTGGATTGGAAGAGGCCACAAGGAAGAAAATCCCGTAAACTGGAGATCTCTCATCTGGCCTTCCAGGACTCATCTCTCATCTTCACCTCATGGTTGCATCAAGGATGCTGCTCTCTTCCTTCAAGGACTCTGCCTCGGATACTGGAAGGGAACCAAGGGAAGGGGGTCGATCATTCCTGGGAGCTAGCTAGGCTCACTCCTCTATGATGAAATATTCATGGCTCTCATGTTCCCATCTCTCCTCCCACCCTCTCTTCCTCCCTGGCAGTAACTGCTTCCTGTCAATCTCGGTGGCCCCTTCAAATTATAATGGAGTCCCATTGTCACTAGCCCCACAAAGCTACATTATCCCTTCTGATCCTTCTGCATTCTGCTTACACATTTGTACTAATCTTTCTTACTAAAGTCCTTCAAATGATCCCATTTGAGTTTGCCATCTGATTCCTGTTGGGGGTCTGAAAGGTAAAACAAAAAGCTCAGAGTGAAAATCAAGGTAAAAAGACAGGAACTTCAATCAAGAAGTCAAGGAGCCTAGTCATAAGTATGAGAACCAAGATCAAGACCTCACACAACCAAACAAGGCTAGACATACTGGTGTACTGAAAAGTGTACAACGGAAGTCCACTTCACTCAGACAGTTTGAAGATGGAAGTAGATTTTTTTTAAATTTAGGCAGACGCAGGCAGCGGGGACCGGAGCGCAATACCGAGAGCAGATAGCCCCACTACAATTAAATCATAGAGGTAGGCCTTTTGTTGGCGAGGTCCCTGGCAAATGGGGAGCCTGGTCCTGTTCCTGAAGACCCTTCAGAGGGGTGAGAGGGATATTAGTCCACGGCAGGAGCCAGGAAACAGAGCGAGGGCATTTTGTAAGCTGATCCCCTGGCCAACAGGGAAACCTGATCTGGATTTAAAAGACCCATTAGATAGCATCGATAGGAGGAGATGGGCAGGCGCCAAGGCAAGAATTCACCCAATAATCTGAAAAACAACATGAAAACACCAGAACCCAATGATATTACAACAGAAGGATTTGAACACCCTAACACAGAAGAAGTGGAAAAAATTGACTTTATGAAAGCAATAGAGTCCCTTAAACAACATGTAAAAAATGCCCTTATAGAAATGGATGAGAAATATAACAAAAAGTTTGAAGAAATGAGTAAATACATACATGATACCCTGGGAAACCAAGAAAAAACAATCAAACAGGTAATGGAAACAGTTCAAGAATTGAAAACTGAAATGGAAGCAAGGAAGAAAACACAAACTGAGGACCTGCTGGATATGGAGAATCTAGGTCAACGAGCAGAGTCTACAGAAACAAGCATAATCAATAGAATACAAGAGATAGAAGAAAGAATCTCAGATTCTGAGGACACCATAGAGAAAATAAACACACAGATCAAAGAAAACAGCAAAGCCAACAAATTATCATCACAAAACATTCAGGAAATATGAGACACAATAAAAAGATCAAACCTAAGAATAATAGGAATAGAAGAAGGAGAAGAGTCACAGCTCAAAGGCCCAGAAAATATTTTTAACAAAATTATGGAAGAAAACTTTCCCAACATAAAGAAAGATATTCCTTTGAATATTCAAGAAGCATTCAGAACACCAAACAGACTGGATCAAAGAAAAACATCCCCTCGCCATATAATAATCAAAACACAAAATATATAGGTTAAAGAAAGAATATTAAGAGCTGCAAAGGAAAAAGGCCAAGTAACTTATAAAGGTAAACCAATCAGACTTACTCCTGACTTCCCTATGGAAACCATGAAAGCCAGAAGGTCCTGGATGGAGGTACTGCAGAAACTAAGAGACCATGGATGCAAACCCAAACTACTATACCCAGCCAAGCTATTGTTCACTATCAATGGAGAAAACAAGACATTCCAGGATAAGAACAAATTTAAACAATACGTAGCCACAAATCCAGCCCTATAGAAAGTAATAGAAGGAAAATCACAACCCAAGGAATTTAACATTGCCAACGCTGCCTACAATAACTCAGGCATCTAGTGACCCTTCACCAGCACAACTCAAAGAAGGGAGACACACAAACTCTAATACCAAAAACAATAAGAATAACTGGAGTAAACAACCACTGGTCATTAATATCACTTAATATTAATGGTCTCAATTCACCTATAAAAAGGCACAGGCTAAGAGATTGAATAAGAAAACAGGATCCAACATTCTGCTGTTTGCACGAAACACATCTCAACCACAAAGACAGACATCTACTCATAGTAAAGAGTTGGGAAAAAGTGTTTCAAGCAAATGGTCCTAAGAAAAAAGCAGGTGTGGCCATACTAATTTCTAACAAAACTGACTTCAAACTAAAATCAATCAGAAGAGATCGAGATGGACACTTTATACTCATAACAGAAACAATTCATCAGGATGATGTCTCAATCCTGAATATCTACACCCCTAATATAAAAGCACCCACTTATGTAAAAGAACTATTACTAGAACTCAAGGCAGACATCAAACCACACACACTAGTAGTAGGAGACTTCAACACACCTCTCTCTCCAAGGGACAGGTCAATCAGACAGAAACCTAATAGAGAATTATTGGAGGTAATGAAGCAAATGGACTTAACAGACATCTATAGAACATTCTACCCAAATAGGAAAGAATATACCTTCTTCTCTGCAGCTCATGGAACCTTCTCAAAAATTGACCACATACTCGGAAACAAAGGAAACCTCTACAGATACAAAAAAAAATCAGTGTCCACCTGTGTCTTATCAGATCACCACGGATTAAAGTTAGAAGGCAACAACATGCTACCCCCAGAAAGCTGACAAACTCATGGAAACTGAACAGTCAACTACTGAACCACACCTGGGTCAAGGAAGAAATTAAGAGAGAAATTAAAGTCTTCCTTGAATTTAATGAAAATAAAGAGACAACATACTCAAACCTATGGGACACGATGAAAGCAGTGCTAAGAGGAAAGTTCATAGCACTAAGTGCCCACTTAAAGAAAACAGAGAATGCATACATTGGGGACTTTACAGCACACCTGAAAGCTCTAGAAAAAAAAGAAGCAGACGCGCCCAGGAGGAGTAGAAGACTGGAAATAATCAAACTGAGGGCGGAAATCAACAAAATAGAAACACAGAAAACAGTCCAAAGAATCAATGAAACAAAAAGTTGGTTCTTGGAGAAAATCAACAAGATCGACAAACCCCTATCCAAACTAATTAAACGACAGAGAGAGAACACGCAAATAAATAAGATCAGAAATGAAAAGGGGGACATAACCACAGACACAGAGGAAATTCAGAGAATCATTAGCTCTTACTACAAAAGCCTGTATGCCACAAAACTGGAAAATACAAAAGAAATGGACATCTTTTTAGATAAGTACCATATACCAAAGCTAAACCAAAACCAGGTGAATGATCTAAATAGACCGGTTAGTCGCGAAGAACTAGAAGCTGTTATCAAAAATCTCCCCTCCAAAAAAAGCCCAGGACCAGATGGCTTCAATGCAGAATTCTACCAGAACTTCCAAGAAGAGCTAATACCTATACTCCTTAATGTATTTCACAATATAGAAACAGAAGAGTCATTGCCAAATTCCTTTTATGAAGCTACAGTCACCCTGATACCAAAACCACACAAAGACCCAACCAAGAAAGAATTACAGGCCTATCTCACTCATAAATGTCGACGCAAAAATTCTAAATAAAATACTGGCAAACCGAATCCAAGAACACATTAGAAAAATTATCCATTATGATCAAGTAGGCTTCATCCCAGAGATGCAGGGCTGGTTCAACATATGCAAATCTATCAATGTAAACCACCATATAAATAAACTGAAAGAAAAAAACCACATGATCATTTCATTAGATGCTGAAAAAGCATTCGACAAAATTCAACACCCCTTTATGATAAAGGTCTTGGAGAGATTAGGGATACAAGGGACATACCTAAATATAATAAAGCTATTTACAGCAAGCCGACAGCTAACATTAAATTAAGCAGAGAAAAACTCAAATCCATCCCACTAAAATCAGGAACTCGACAAGGATGTCCACTCTCTCCATACTTCTTCAATATACTGCTTGAAGTTCTAGCAATAGCAATAAGACAACATAAGGGGATCAAGGGGATTCGTATTGGAAAGGAAGAAGTTAAGCTTTGGTTATTTGCAGATGATATGATAGTATACATAAGCGACCCCAAAAATTCTAACAAAGAACTCCTACAGCTGATAAACACCTTTAGTAATGTGGCAGGATACAAGATCAACTCCAAAAAATCAGTTGCCTTCCTATACACTAAGGATAAGAAAACAGAGAGGGAAATCAGAGAAGCATCACCTTTCACGAAAGCCACAAATAGCATAAAATATCTTGGGGTAACTCTGACCAAGGAAGTGAAAGATCTATTTGACAAGAACTTTAAGTCTTTGAAGAAAAAAATTGAAGAGGACACCAGAAAATGGAAGGATCTCCCTTGCTCTTGGATTGGGAGAATCAACATAGTAAAAATGGCAATTCTACCAAAAGCAATCTATACATTCAATGCAATCCCCATCAAAATTCTTCACAGATCTCGAAAAGACAATAATCAACTTTATATGGAAAAACAAAAAACCCAGGATAGCCAAAACAATCTTATACAATAAAGGATTGTCTGGAGGCATTACCATCCCTGACTTCAAACTCTATTACAGAGCTACAGTATTGAAAACAGCTTGGTATTGGCATAACAACAGAGAAGTCGACCAATGGAATCGAATAGAAGACCCTGACTTTAACCCACAAACCTATGAACAGCTGATTTTCGATAAAGAAGCTAAAAATATACAATGGAAAAAAGAGAGCATCTTCAACAAATTGTGCTGGCAAAACTGGATGTCAATCTGTAGAAGAATGAAAATTGATCCATATCTATCACCATGCACAAAACTCAAGTCCAAATGGATTAAAGACCTCAATATCAGCCCAAACACACTGAACCTGATAGAAGAGAAAGTGGGAAGTACTCTACAACACGTGGGCACAGGAGATCGCTTCCTAAGTATAACCCCAGCAGCACAGACATTAAGGGCAACATTGAATAAATGGGACCTACAAAAACTGAGAAGCTTCTGTAAAGCAAAGGACACTGTCACCAAGACAGAAAGGCAACCCACTGACTAGGAGAAGATCTTCACCAACCCCGCAACTGACAAAGGTCTGATCTCCAAAATATATAAAGAACTCAAGAAACTAGACCGTAAAAGGCTAATCAACCCAATTATAAAATGGGGCACTGAGCTGAACAGAGAATTCTCAAGAGAAGAAGTTCAAATGGCCAAAAGACACTTAAGGTCATGTGATGGAGGTGGGTCTTATATCTTATCTGTTGCTTTCATTGGTTAAC
>JABTXL010000888.1:1246055-1296497 GCA_025134845.1 Neodon shergylaensis
GCTAGCTGGGTGGAGGGACGCAGCCCAGCCGCCCCTGACTGCTACAGTCATGCTCAACTTCCTTAGCAATCAGGGAAATGCAAATCAAGACAACTTTAAGATACCATCTTACACCTATCACAATGGCTAAAATCAAAAACACCAATGATAGCCTTTGCTGGAGAGGTTGTGGAGAAAGGGGTACACTCATCCATTGCTGGTGGGAGTGCAAACTTGTGCAACCACTTTGGAAAGCAGTGTGGTAGTTTTTCAGGAAATTCGGGATCAACCTACCCCTGGACCCAGCAATACCACTCTTGGGAATATACCCAAGAGATGTCATACAACAAAAGTATATGCTCAACTATGTTCATAGCAGCATTGTTTGTAATAGCCAGAACCTGGAAACAACCTAGATGCCCTTCAGTGGAAGAATGGATGAAGAAAGTATGGAATATATACATATTAGAGTACTACTCAGCAGTAAAAAAAAAAATGACTTCTTGAAATTTGCATGCAAATGGACCGAAATAGAAAACACTATCCTGAGAGAGGTAAGCCAGACCCAAAAAAGAGGAACATGGGATGTACTCACTCATAATTGGTTTCTAGTCATAAATAAAGGACATTGAGCCTATAATTAGTGATCCTAGAGAAGCTAAATAAGGAGAACCCAAAGAAAAACATATAGGGATCCTCCTCAATATTAACCTTCATCAGGCGATGAAAGGAGACAGAGACAGAGACCCACATTGGAGCACCGGACAGAAATCTCAAGGTTCAAATCAGGAGCAGAAGGAGAGAGAGCACGAGCAAGGAACTCAGGACTGCGAGGGGTGCACCCACACACTGAGACAATGGGGATGTTCTATCGGGAACTCACCAAGGCCAGCTGGCCTGGGTCTGAAAAAGCCGGGGATAAAACCGGTCTTGCTGAACATAGCAGACAATGAGGACTACTGAGAACTCAAGAACAATGGCAATGGGTTTTTGATCCTACTACACGTATTGGCTTTGTGGGAGCCTAGGCAGTTTGGATGCTCACCTTACTAGACCTGGATGGAGGTGGGTGGTCCTTGGACTTCCCACAGGGCAGGGAACCCTGATTGCTCTTTGGGCTGACGAGGGAGGGGGACTTGATTGGGGGAGGGGAGGGAAATGGGAGGCGGTGGCGGGGAAGAGAGAGAAATCTTTAATAAATAAATAAATAAATAAGAAAATCCAAAACAAAACAAAAAAGTCAATAAACAAATCAAAAAAAAATTTATTTGTTTGTTTTGGCTAATTTTGTTTCATGTTTGGTAAGAATCACCAGGTAGTGGTGGTGCACTCCTTGAATCCCAGCACCCAGGAGGCAGAGGTAGGCAGATCTCTGTGAATTCAAGGTCAGCTCCATCTACAAGAGCTAGTTCCAGGACAGTCCCAAAGCTACAGAGAAACCCTGTCTTGAAATAAAAAGAGAGAGAGAATCTTCATTATGATCACTTTTTTTGTTTTGTTTTGTTTCGATTTGGTTTTCGAGACAGGGTATTTCCTGTGTATCCCTGGCTGGCCTGGAACTCCTCTGTAGACCTGACTGGCCTAGAACTCAGAGATCCACTTCTGCCTCCCAAGTGCTTGGGTTAAAAGCATGCACCACCACCCTGCTCCATTATGATTACCTTTGGTGGGTCTTGCTGCCCAACCCTCCAGTACATGCTAAGGTAGAGTCTGTCTCTCTCTTCCTCCACCTTGGCAGTACCATGTGGCCTGGGATAGATAAATGTGGTGATATTTTGTTTGTGCTTTAACAAATAAAACTTGCCTGAAGATCAGAGTGCAGAGCTAGCCACACTAGTTAGCCATAGAGGCCAGGCAGTGGTGGTACACACCTCAATCCCGGCATTCAGGCATTCAGGAGACAGAAGCTGATGGATCTCTGGGAGTTCAAGGCCACCCTGGGCTACGTGAGACTGAATCCGTCTAAAAGAGAATCAGAGCTCACATCTTTGATCCCAGCACTTGCGATCACACGCCTTTAATCCCAGCACTAGGGAGGTGGAGACAGGAGTGATATGGCTGGATGAAGAGAGGGAACTTGGGGAAACGGGATGATTGGGATAATGGAGAGAGGAATATAAAGCAGAAGGAGACAGGAGTTCAGCACATTCAGTCTGAGGATTCATGAAAACAGGATCTTGTGTACTTCAGTCTGAGGATTCAGTATAGGTAAAAGGTCTCTCTAGTGGCTGGCTCCTTTACTTCTCTAATCTTTCAGCATTTACCCCGATATATGACTCTAGGTTTTTATTATTAAGACCAATTAGAATTCACACTACAGATGAACAAATGGATACCTATATTTCTACTTTTCCCCTGGAGCCAGTGACCGTACAGTGAAGAACATTAGGAGTACAGCACAGCGTGATTGGGGTACCCTGCAAGATCTAGTGACATCTAAGGCTGCCCCTAATAAAAGACATGTGTGTCCTCCTCTCTCACAGCAGCCTTGGTGCCTGATCACCTTCATGCCAAGGTCTTTGTTCTGAGAGTCACTGTACCTTTCCAGTCAACCATTTCACCTGCTGATGCTGGCTGGCACCAAACCCCAGGGACCATAAGCAAGGACCCCGACTTGTACACTGGCACCAGGTTCTCTGAAAAGGAATCCTGGGAAGAAACCCCAAGGGCCAGGCTGCATTTATCCTTGAAGTGACTCGTTAGGTCCAGCAGCATCCCAAGTTAATGTGCAGCCAAAGATACTTGAACCCTTTGATTTATGCCAGGAGACTCCTTCCAGGTTACTTTACTCAGCCACATCAGTGTCCGGAGCCCAACTGTGTCACACTGCAGTAACCATTCACCTTCCCTCTCAGCCCACAGGGCCTTTGTACAAATCAAGGCATGAAGGCATGGGGGTTTGCCCTGAGTGCTGCTCAGATCAAACCTTGTCGATGTGGACGGATGTAAGACATAATTCAGGTGCACAGCTGTGAGAGAGTCTAAGAAATGGCCCTAGGGTATTATTCAGCTTCATGTGCTCTGGAAAATCTCTCCATACACTGTGAAAGGAAAAGTTTGGGAAGATGATATCCAATATCATCCAGCATCTGCACTGAACAGCCAGCTACCGTTGAGGATTGGAGCTGGCTTCAGATGACCAAGATGACTGAGACAGCCTGACGCTGCCTGCTTCTTTCTTCCTCGTGTGGGAAGGTGTCTTAGTCAGTGCTCTGCTGCTGTGAAGAGACCGTGACCATGGCAACTCTTATAAAGGAAAGCACTTAACAGGTTCAGAGGTTTAGTCCATTATCAGCATGGAAGGAAGCATGGTGGCACACAGGCAGACATAGGGCTGAAAAGGGAGCTGAGCCATCTACATCTGGATCACAGGCTGGAGAGAGAGACACTGGGCCTGGCTCAGGCTTTTGAAACCTCAAAGCCCATCCCCAGTGGCATACTTCCTCCAACAAGGCCACACCTACTCCAATAAAACCACACCTCCTAATCCTTCTAAACACCACTCTCTGATGAGTAAGCATTCGAATATATGAGCCTGTGGGGACCATTCTTATTCAAACCACCACAGAGGGGTACTGGACGCTTGAATTATGTTCATCTTCCACCCCATCAGTTTCAGAACCATCTCGGATTGATTTAGGATGGGGTAACTGCTCTGATGAATCACTCCCCTGGAGCCTCCATTCTGAATGGACAGTTGGGCAGGCATGCTGAGTTCAGCGGGAAACTCCTTTTCTCATTTTCAGACAGCTAATGTATGAGGTGGTCTGGTGTAAATGTTTTCCTTGTTGGAGACAATCAGGATCAAAGGACTGTTAGGTGTTCTTTATCAGAAGCTGGAAGTGTGAGATTCTATAGAGAGAATCGTGTTGCTGGGGTAGGGAGCAGAAATGAGTGCAGAAGGCAGTCGGGATGAGTCAAGGACCATGAGCAAGGATGAGTAAGTGACATTGCAGAGAAATCTAAAATTATGAACGAGGGAGAGACGAGAGTGGAGCAAGATAAACACCAAAAGGCAGATTGTAGTGCAGAGAGCACTTCAGTAAAGATCTAGAGCCAAGTAGGTTTGGTCGAGGCTCCTTGTGAGGCCAGGCTGGAAAAGCTCCCTGGCATCCTTGAGGCCTGGCCTTGTAGCTGAGATCTCTAATCACTAAGTGTGGTGTTCTTCCTCTCAGCCTTCCTTCTCTTATCCCATACACATGCATGCTTACTTGATAGGATCAAAGAAGGCCTCAGTCCTTTCCTCAAAAAGACCTAATACCCCTTCAACCCTAGGCTGACCCCTACTTCTGAACAACGGTTTCCTTCCTTCTCCCCAGCACCCAAGCCCTCCCCTGGTGCAGAGCTGAGATCCTTGACTTTTTAGCACTGCCAACTGGGGGCTCCTTCTGAGCCAATCCTGATTCTATCAAGTTGAAGCCAAGACCTCAGAAAGGTAAATGAGACAGGAGACCACTAAAGCTCAAGGGAGATATTCAATGGTTTGTTTAATTATATATTTAATTATGTAATTTCTTATATACAAAGAAACCTAAGTCAGAATGAGAGGGTGGCTGCTGTCCTGAGCATCCTTCCTCACCCCCAAGTGTCCCTCTGGATCTTCCAGATTCCTGCTTCTTCATCAGATGGCCAGTGCCCCCCATGCCACTCACAACTCCTCACCTTCCTTTCTTGTTGTGGGCAGCTCTTCTCTCCCCCTAGATCAATAAAGAAGTTGATATTTTACAACTGTAGAAAACTGAGGGAAAATCAAACACAGCCCAAATGGAAAAATAATGAAATGAAAAATAATGAAAAGGCCAACCAAGGCCCACTCTGTTTGTCTAGTACACAGTCTTTATCCCAGGGCTCCCGGGGCTCCTGCCTAGGTCACTTAAGGTTAAGTTTGGTATCCAGGCCTCAGAATTCTCAGCATCATCCTCTAGAATAGAGTTACTGTTTTATTCCACGGGGCCTCTCTCCTCACCTTTGCCAGACTGTTCTTTGGTACACATCTAGCTGCCACCAGTCTCTGGCCCCAGGCCTTCAACTCCCATATCTCCCCTGGAATCTGGGTGACTGGATCATTCCTGAAGGTCTCTCTCCTACAGAAGTGTTTCTACACTTCTACCTTGAGAAATCCACACTTGGCCTTGAGCCAAGTCTGAACTTAATGATGTCTCCGTGAGAGAAAGAAGCTAGCACTCACCCTGGAAATGACTTTTCAGGCCCTCTGCCTCCCACATTGTTGTAGAATATCATTTTCAGATGTGTTACATTTCTTTGCACCTTGGACATTTGCTTAATGATACAAAGATGTGTTGCATTCTTTTATATTGCAACTGTTTAACTCTGTGAAGCTGTGTTACTTTGCCTGTCTAAAATACCTGAATGTTTTAATGAAGAGCTGAAAGGCCAATAGCAAAGCAGGAGAGAGAAACAGGGCTGGACTGGTAGGCACAGAGAATAAATAGAAGAACATTAGAAAGGAGAAGGAGCAAGAAAAGAAGGAAGGGAACTCCAGGGGCCAGTCACCCAGCTACACAGTGAGCCATGGGGTAAGAAGTAAAGAAAGGTATACAGAAATAGAGAAAAAGTCCAGAGGTGAAAGATAGATGGGTTAATTTAAGAAAAGCTGGCAGTGACTCAGTGGCCCCTGCAAGTGGCTCTCAGCCAGGCTGCAGAATGAAAGCAAAGAGTGAGAGGGAGCTAAGCGGCCTGCAGTGACACCGGTCAGAGGACCCTCTGGCCATCCTGGTGGTGAAGCAGGAGGGGATGAGCCCCGGACCTGTCGTTCACCGGCCCAACAACCGAACACCCCAGCTGCTAGTTGGTGCCCTCCTACAGCTGAGCGTGGCTGCACCAGCCACTGCAGGAGTCAAGCCCTGGGAGCAAGCCAGTCCCCAGCCAATAAGAAAAGAAAGTCATCAGGGAGAAGAAGCAAGTCTCCAGGGACTAGGAGAAGCTGGAATCTCCACTACTTCCTGATCAAAGTGAAAAGCAGGAACTTGAGGACCATCCTCAAAGAGGGGGAGAGGATCGCCATCACAAGGAGCCATCAGAACAGGAACAAAGGAGAGCTTGTAGAAACAGTGAGCAAGACCAGCACCAGGGCCATTCCTGCCAAAGGAGGAGCTCTGACAAGAGGCCTGTCAGTGGTCAGGGTCACGATCGAGACAGCCAGAATCTGCAAGCTCAGGAAGAAGAGAGGGACTTTTATAATGCCAGGCGCCGGGAGCTTGGCCTTCAGAATGAAGGTGCTGGTGGTGAGGCTCAGGAGGCTCGCCCTGCTGGTAACAAAAGCAAAGAGGTACCTGTTAAAGAGAAACCAAGCTTTGAATTTTCTGGCGCATTTCTTGAGGGCACCAATACCTTTTGGGGTGTGGTTATTAAGTACAGCGAGACCCCAGAAGCCTGGATCCCCCCCCCCAAACACAGGGATGATGAGGTACTTTCAGTCATGTACTTCCGTAGGCACTAGAAATCGCCGCATGGCCACCATTCCCACCGACCATCCCTCCTGTTCAAAGCAGCATGCAATCTTCCAGGTCTGGCTGTGGAGTACACGCGTGCTGACACGCGTGCTGACCACACAGTTGGTCAGAGGGTGAAGCCCTATATCATTGGCTTGGTTCAGACAATGGAACCTTCATGAACAACAAGCATATTGAGCCACAGAGACACTATGAACTGAGAGAAAAAGATGTCCTTAAATTTGAGTTCAGTAGCAGAGAATATGTCGTGCCCCATGAGTCTTCAAACACCTCTGAACTAGACAGGAAGGGAGATGAGGATGAAGAGGAGGAGGGAATGGTATCTGACAGCTAGGAACTGAGAAGCACCCACCATACACGCCACTAGAAACTGTTCCTACTGGAAGCCATGGGGTTGACTCTCCAGCGCCTCCTCTCACCTTGTCTTTGCTCTGCTGCTGCCCAGCGTGGGTTGCAGTATGAGAACTCTCTCTGTGTGTTTTGCTGAGCTTGGCACAGCAGCCACCTGCCCGTGGGCGCTTGTGTTCAAAACAGTCTCACCTATAACAGCATGGCGAGTTTTGGTCAGTGTGTGGCTGTAGTGGGTGCCTTCAGAACTGCTGCACAGGAAACTAAGCCCTTGGGAAGGGGACTGTGGCTCATTCTCTTTGTACAGTTTCTTATGTATATAGTCGTTGAGCTTTGTGGACCAGGAGTTTTGTTTTGGGGAGAAACCTTAGAGCAGAGAATCTTAGTAAGTTTTGGTTCTCACCAAAACAACCTCCAGCATATACCAAAGCTTTGACCTGGTTCTGCTCTTGAGTCATAGAAGTTGATTTTGCATGTTGTTGGGGTAGGGGCAGTGACAATTTACCACCTGAACTCATTATTGACTGTCTAAGCTAAACAGATATTCTGTGTGATGCCTGTGTAGACACGACTGTTTAAGGAGGCCATGGCTTCTACCATTGAGTGCTGGTGTCATGTCCTGCACAGGGTTGTGGCGCTGCATCTTGTGAGCATTCCTGATTTCCCCAGGACACACAAACATAGCTGTTTTGATTGTCTGGTCTTTTTTTTTCAGTTTTTCATTTTTATTCAAACATTACCTCTTTTCTCCCTTTGAGAAACACACTGGTGTTGACTTTGTAGCAGGGACCTTTCTGTAAGCTGAGGTCGTGTGTGTGTGTGTGTGTGTGTGTAAAGGGGCTTGTGGAGCTTCCACATTTCTGTTCCATCTTTGGCCATGGGTTTGTATTTACTTCCCAAGGGTGGAAAGCAAGGGTAGCCCAACTTCTGAACGTCCCACCTGGGGTCTGTGTAAGTAGAAGGAATTCATGACGTACAGTATGTGTGCCTGTAAACGCTGTTTCAGAGCTATGTGCTGATTTTCATATGACATTGTTTTGTCCTAGAAATAATACCACGGAATAGGCAATGGCCCATCTGCATTTGGAGAGTGGGTCTTCATTTATATGTATTTTTGAGATAAAAAATAAAAATTGTAAATATAAAAATAAAGCTGGCTGGAAATAAGCCAAGATAAGACCTGGCCTTCATAAGTAAGAATATGTCTCTGTGTGATTTATTTGGGAATTAGGTGGCAGGCCCCCTCAAAAGAGATAGAGTAAAGAGAAAAATAAAACCATAGGCAGATTTTTTTTTCAAATTGTGGTGACGGTCTCATTTTCTTTTTTTTATTTTTTATTTATTTATTGATTGATTTATTAAAGATTTCTGTCTCTTCCCCACCGCTGCCTCCCATTTCCCTCCCCCTCCCCCAATCAAGTCCCCCTCCCTCGTCAGCCCAAAGAACAATCAGGGTTCCCTGCCCTGTGGGAAGTCCAAGCACCACCTACCTCCATCCAGGTCTAGTAAGGTGAGCATCCAAACTGCCTAGGCTCCCACAAAGCCAATACGTGTAGTAGGATCAAAAACCCATTGCCATTGTTCTTGAGTTCTCAGTAGTCCTCATTGTCTGCTATGTTCAGTGAGACCTGTTTTATCCCAGGCTTTTCCATACCCAGGCCAGCTGGCCTTGGTGAGTTCCCGATAGAACATCCCCTTTGTCTCAGTGTGTGGGTGCACCCCTCGCGGTCCTGAGTTCCTTGCTCGTGCTCTCTCTCCTGCTCCTGATTAGGACCTTGAGATTTCAGTCTGGTGCTCCAATGTGGGTCTCTGTCTCTGTCTCCTTTCATCCCATAGGCAGATTTTTATCCCATTGAGTCCCCACCTTCCTTCAAAGTTCACTGATAGTGGGCCATCTTTGGGAATCACTTGAAGAGGAAAGAGCATGATTCTAAACCTCAGGACTCTGTGCTTTCAGTCCCTTTTCATAGGGCCTCTAAGTTAGTGATAGCCAAGAGGTTTCATCGTGACCATCAGTCCCAATTAGCTGCCTGGAGTGATAGGGCAAGAAGCAGTGAACATCTGGACTCAGTGGGAGAGAGTGGGTGGTATGTTAGATGTATCTGGTTGAAAGTGAGCTCCAGAGAGTGATGGGCTACATATGTGCCCTGCATTTACCACCCATGGGCTAAGCAGTTGTGGAAGTCACATGGCAGTACTGGGTACCACTGTCCTCAGAAACTCTGCTTCCCTGAGGAAGCAGTCTCCTGCTGTGAGGAAGAGCTAGCCTCTTCTCAGTCAGCGTTCAATCCTCAGCTTTGCTGTTTCCAACCACAGGATGTTAGGCAAGTTACTTAGCCTCTTTGGGACACAGTCATTTGGAAATTGCAGCTCTGCATAGTCTCTTGTGGTGATATTTTGTTTGTAATCTAACAAATAAAGCTTATCTGATGATCGGAGTATGGAGCTAAGTCACTAGCTAGCCACAGAGGTCAGACAGTGGTGGCACACACCTTCAATCTCAGCACTCAGGCGGGAGGCAGAGGTAGACAGATTTCTGTGAGTTCATGGCCACCCTGGGCTACACTAGATTGACCCAGTCTCAAAGAGAAACAGAGCCAGGTGTTAGTGGCTCACACCTTTAATCTCAGTCTTTGGGAGTCACACGCCTTTAATCCCAGCATTAGGAAGGTGGAGACAGGAAGGGATATGGCTGGGTGAAGAAAGGAATGTAAGGCAGGAGGAGACAGGAGTGCAGGGAATTCAGTTTGAGTATTTGATGGAGGTAAGAACTAGTGACTGGTTGCTCTGCTTCTCTGATCTTTCAACCTTTACCCCTATATCTGACTCGGGTTTTATTACTAACACCCATTAGAAATCACTCTATAGTATTTACTATTCCCTTCATCATGAGCAAAATATGTGAAACAAACGTCTTGAGGAAGTGGAAGAGACTCTAGAGATTGGCATGGTGTTAAAGAAACATCAGTCTGTAGTGTCGAGGAAGATGGGGGCCTCTCACATGTGCTGGTCCAGGAGGCAGAGAACAGCTGGAACCAGGGGCTGGACTTTATCCTGTAAAGGGCATCTCCCAGTGACCTACTTCTGTATCCCTGCTAGATGTTCCAGAGCCCTGAAAATAGTATCTGTGGGGACATTTAGGATTTCAGCTGTAACACCAACGTCATAGGACTTCCATATAAAGAGCTGACAAGACATAAAACACTGGGCACACTACCTTACACAAAGCAGGCCTTTGGCAAGTGTTGTTGGCTATTGTTCTATCAATATCAAAGCCTACAAGCTTTGTTGTAGATACGAGCTTCCTCTTCCTACAGTCTGCAAAGATAAAGAGCACCCCGTCTTCCCAGATAGCCCATGCTCTCCTTCAAATTCCATTGGACTTGTGGCAGCTTTTCCAGGGTCTGTGTTTTACCTAGAAGCCCTATTATTCTCCTCTCTACTGTTAGACGTTTCAAATCCTCCCCACGGGTTCCCTCCCTTGTTATGCTATTACACGTGGTGATTGTTTCATTAAGCGCCCTTTCATAGTGTGTTTGGTAAATACCTGGCAGAACGTGAAAGCTAATTATCATCTTAATTGGTGAAGATGAACTGGTACATAATATGTGTGATTTAATTATCAGGGCGAGCCCTCTGAAGGATAATAAGAAATGAAAACTCATAAGCAAAGGTTCTGGGGTTTCTGGGCAGGTAATTGCTAAGCTTTGGAAATAACAGAGCTGATCTCTATGACTTTAGACCTTGGGGTGCTGACCTTCCCTTTGCCTGAATCAAAAGATGAGAGCTGAGGTCTTATCAATACAGAGAATGATCTATTGTCTACTTAGTTTGTTTACTTATATGAACTCTCTCTCTCTCCCTCCCTCCCTCCCTCCGTGTGTGTGTGTGTGTGTGTGTGTGTGTGTAAATTAGGGTTGTTTTCTTGAAGATACCTTCAAGGGTATCTGTTGTTTCCCCTATGTGGTGAGAATCTTGGGAATTACTAAATTCATTGTCCATGTCCTCTTTTGGTCTTGGATTTCTTCTTTCCTGAAGGACTGGGATCTTCTTCACATTGACGGGGCCATGCCTCCCACCCTTGTTGTCTTGCCCCATGCCTGACCTCTTTGCTCCCACTGCCTTGGACTTGTTCCATCACAATACAAGATCCCAAGGTTTGCTTGAGAATCAACTCCCTGGTTAAAAAAAATGTTGCCTTTCTAGAAAACTCTTGAACCAGGCCAACTCTTCATTTTAACTGCAACTCTGCTCTCCCCCAGGGTTGTTGCTTCCCACGCAGGCTTCATAGTAATATCTCTTCTCCCTTCTTCAACCCAGAGATCTCCACTAGGAGCTGAGGGTGGCGTCCTCTACCCTCTCCAATGTTATGGGCAGACATTTCCCCTCCACACCTAGGTTAGGATAGCACCCTTCCCCTAGTCCTGGCTTCCCCAGAGCCCCTGGTAACATGCGTTCTTCACTGGGTACTCCAATCCTACCTCTAGCTTCCCTTGATGCACCCCCTCGTCCAACTATTATTTCACTACATGTCCATCCATTTCATGGACCGCCTATCTAACTTCTAGGACTCTCCCAGTAGTGTTCTCTTTGAATTCCACTTCTTTCGCCTCCTATCTGCTCTCTAACCATTGCCTGAATCTGGACAGCGTCCCAACAGTTCCTTCAATCTCTTGCTTTACTATTCTTGCTCAGTCACTTGTGCCTTCTCTCATCTTATCATCACCTCTTGCTCCCCGTGTCCTCTCCATAGACCTCTCTTTCCTCCTTCACCATCTACCTTGTGGTTTATCATTTGAGTTTCTTTCCTGCCAATACTTTACTCTCTTGCCATTCCAAACTATCCCTAACCCACAGTACTTTCTTCCTCTCTCTCTTTGCTATGGCTCACTGCAGGCAGAGCACTTTCCCCTGTTTTTTTTTTTTTTTTTAGATAGCCAAGTGTGGGCAGTGGTGGTGATGTGCTGGTTCTGAGCTAGGGACTTGGAAGACTTCAGATATTTCTGGTTCTCCTTCTTCAACTTTTACCAGCACAGGAGGAGAATAAGTCTGGGTAGCTTTGGAGTTTGAGGAGAACAGAGCAGACTCAGACACATAAGCCTGCAATGTAATACAAAACCACACAGCTAGCATGAAGACACATGAGCTCAATAAATGTTTATTATTGCTATAAACCACTGAGATTGGAAGTAGTTTATTGCATAACATCATTGCATCAGTAACTAATGAAGTCTTTCTGAATCTTAGTCCTCCTTCCAGACCTTTCCCATCAATATTCAAACATGTGTATCTCTCCCTTCTTACAAAACAAATCTAATTCTACCCCACTCCCTGTCCCCTCCATGGCCTTGTTTTACCTGCTGCCACTTCACTGTCTACTCTCAGGTGAGATACATCTTTTCTTACTGTCTACTCTCAGGTGAGATACACCTTTTCTCTCTTACTGTCTACTCTCAGGTGAGATACACCTTTTCTTACTGTCTTCTGGACTCACCTTCCTGCAGTCTGAATGTGTTCCCACTTTTCCGAACCTTCTCTTCCCAGGATTTACCCAGATAACATTTACTGGGCACCTGCTCTGTGCTCTGCCTAGGGAAACAAATATAAAACACTGGTAGAAGCCTTGACAGTCTGGTGGGGCTTTGAACATGTGACTAGCCAACATACTAAGCTGCACAGGAGTGGAAAGGGTATGCAGGGGAATACACAAACACAAATCCAGAGGTTAGAGACCTAAATCTGATAAAGAATAAGCAGAACTTAGACAAAAAAGGTATGTGGGAGGGACACTTTTCAACCATTAGGAGGAAATAATTGCTCCCTCAAAGATACAAATCCCATCACTTAAAATCTTTGTTTTTGTTTTTGATCTGTGCAGTCATGTGGGGGAAGATCTTTGTTGATCATCTTATCCTCACTGGGATTCTCATAAGAATTTGATAATATTAACAAGCAAAAAGTTAACAAGATTCTCTCAGGTGAAACATTAGAATCACTAGCCAATGCTACTCCCTAAATTCCTTGGCACAGTGTTATTGATAATTAAGTACTAAAGTAAAACCGGTATTTATTTCATGTCTAGCCCAATATAAGTGCTTATTAAATGCACATGATGATTGGTAACCAAGAACTTGGGATATTCTATAACCCTATAGCTGTGATCCAGTCTCAGGGGACAGAAAGTGAAGTTCTGAAAAGATATGACAATTTTCTAAGATCACTCCAGGAAGAAATACTGATCTTATCATACTTTAAGCTTCTTGTGGGAAAGTCTACAGTTTTCTTTGGAGCAAATTGGGCTAAGATACATGCAAACTACAGGACTGAGGAAGCCTCGCATGGATGAAACATGAGCTGGACCTGAGATGTAGTGTCATTTTGTAAGATGAGAGGTTTGTTCTGTAAGATGGTAAAGGTACACGTTTAAATATTCATCAACGAAAACTTGCTCAGAAAGGGAATTGATGGTGAAGGGACCAACAGCAACGCAGGAACAGAAACGGTGATGATGGATAGATTGGTGGGCTAAGGGTTCATACTGTTACAAAAGGCCATAATAACCAAAGACCAGATTGAAGTCAACGGTCAAATAGTAACTCTTCCTCCCTGATAGCTGAGTCTCAAATTAACTCCAGTTTAAAATCATCTGGAGCAAAAGGAAAATGTGTTAAGATACAAATAAGTGTTACCAGGCAGAAGAAAGGACAACAGCATCTTTTCCCTCTCTATATACAAGTTCTTGTAGGACTTGTATGCATGTAATGTATGTAGGGACATACATTCATAACAGTAGACATGGATACACAACTCCCAAATTGAGTCATACCACTAAGACCAGAGACCCATTTCTTAGACAGCTGCAAGTCCATTGCAATTCCTAAAGCCTTGAATGGGACTTAGTGTAACTGTCAGTTTAATCTGCATGCAAATCTTAATGGATCAAGAAGTGTCTGAGATGAAACAAGAGAACCACTGAAGCTAGTGGAACCATCAGAAGAGGGCTCAGTGGAAAATGGTGCTGCCCAAGTCCCAGCCACAGCTGCATGTGATAGGTAATAGCATCAGGTGTGTTTGTGGAGGGAGCCAACACAGTCTGTGTGACCATTCGGAATTTATTGAAGCCTGTAATGTCGATTGGATTTACATCAACTTGCTCTTCACAGTTTTGAGTAATTTTATTTTTGTATCACAGAGAGATTAGGAATTGCCTGACACTAAGACTTCAAACCTATATTCTGGCGGGCTTTTGTCCTGGGAACTTTTACCACTTCTTTATAACTTGCATGCAAATGAAGCATAAGAGAAACTATAGCTTGATTTAAAAAAATAAGGAACAAAATTCAGCTCGCTGCAATCCTAGCAACCTGGGATACATACAGTTAACTGACTGGTATATAATTCCCTGGGATCTTTGCATAATTTCTAAAATAAAACTTTGAGCATACTGTGCATATAATTTCATATCCTGACTTTTATTTGACAATGTGCGCTGAACGCCTTTTCATGTCCATAAATCACACATCTCATTGTCACAGTCACGCAGTGTTCTCCTTTCCTGGTCTTGTGGATGACAATCTATTGTCCGACATCTAAGTTGTCATCGAACTTCAGATGTCATAACAGTAAATGATGGTTCAGTGGACCTCTTTGTGCATCCATGGGACCTGCTCTTCTCACTTCTCAGAAAGTCCTCCCACCACGAGCAACTCCTTCCTCACCATCATGCGTTCTTCATTCTCTTAGAGCAAAAGGCAAGTGTAGTACTCTCCTGTCCTTCTCCCTTTCACTGATTAGTAAGGACCACCGGCAAAGGGATAATGTCTGCCTTGGTCAACTTTCTGGAAACAATGCCAATACATAAGCAGTACTCCATCAGCATCTGCAGAGTATCCAGTATATAAATTCCTCAGGACAAGAATGCTAAGCCAAAAGTTCCCTCTTGCCAAGGCATACGATGCATGTCCAAACTGGCTGCTTGCAAGGCCTCTCACAGACCTGCTTTTGCTCTGATAGTGTGTGAGGTTACTCATTTTCCCATAGCCTTGATGCATGTGAAAATTCGAGAGTCATTTCTCTCCATGGGCTCTGTCTTGGGAACCCCTGACTAGGGTGATGTGCAGTGGTTCGTAGAGAAGGCTAAGCACGGTAGGGTATAAACATGAAAGTGCGTGTTTTCCAAGCTTTGCTTTCTGCTATGTTCTGTTGAATCCCTTTTCCCCATCACTTAGTGATATTTTGAGGAAAAAAATGAATGTTCCTGTCACTTTTGGTTATCAAACATTCAGTCTAGTTAGTTCCAAACTCAAAATCTGTGTTTGTTTCAAAATTCTTCTTTCCCCTGCCATCTCAAGGCCCAGGAAGCTCTGGGATCCCAGGGGTGGGAGAGCTGTGTGATTCCTTTCCTTCTCCTCTTTTTTTTGTGTTTAGCTGTTCTAGACTTGGGAGCAGGAAAAGGGATAGGGATATGGCAGGCTCTTCAGCCCAGGGCGGAGCAGAAGTCATGAGGGGGGCTTCTCTAATCTTGGTCAATTAGGTATGGTTCTGTGGGACAAGGATGAGTGCTGGTCTGGCAGTCCCCATGTGGACTGTAGGGCTCTTTGTCAGAGCAACATTCAACTCACCCAGACTTTCCTTTCATGTAAGAACTCACTCAGATAAAGGGAAAGCCTCCATTAGCATCTCTGAGAGGAGATCTCATAACTTTCTCTAGCAGCCAGACTGACAGCTCTCAGCTCTTGCCCCTCCTAATCCTACATCCCTTTAAATCAATCCACAGAAAACGTTTGTCTTCTTCTCTGCCCTTCAAAGATCAAGGGGGGAAAGAATGGAAGCACCTCTGGTTCTTCCTCCATAGGTCCTGGTTATGAAACTATTGCCTCAAAATGAAGTAGTCCTTCCTGGAGTTCTTGGGGAGGCTTAGAAGACTCAGGAAGTAAAACTCACTAGGCTTAGAGAGCTCCTGAAAGTTACAGGATTCACAAGGTCCCTCCGTAAGGTTATATAAGCACCAGCAATGGCTAGGAAGAGGAGATTTAGGCTGAGCTGCCTGCAAGTTGTGTAGGGAGTTCTAAAAATGCAGCTTTTGTGATTCATTGCCCTGCTGAGGTGGGCTTTTGGATGATGCAAGCACTTTTGAGCCATCCAGATTCTTAAAAATAACTCCTTACCCATATTCCTGTAGGTGACCCAAATACACTACCGGTGGTTTCTTTGGCCTTTGGTACTCTATCTAAGGTGAATAGATATTTGTTCATGTCTCAGCAACCCTACACATCTTCCTTCTCCTCTGCTGACATGAGATACATCCACACTTCTTTTGCAGAAATCTCTAGACCACATGTGGTCACTGGTCTTCGGTCCTGTATGTCTCCCAGGGGAGATAAAGGACAAGACACTACAATGGTACCCATTCTGTAGCCATCTCATCACACCATTTCCCATCCTCACCTTATATAAATAAGAGTAGAGGGACAGAGGTCAAACTAGAAGGCAGGTTGAAGGCGGCAGGTCAATCCCGCAACCTGTGACTTGCAAACTGCAGTGGCAGGGTGTGCTGGCTCTGCTCCTTGACATATCTAGTTAGAACACGGGCTTCATTGGTGCTTCTCTTCTGCTTTGGTTTGTGTCTCGGCTGTAGTTCTAGGCAGCAGAACAATCTCATCATTTTACTGCAGATGTGTTCATCTTAATTCACAAAAATATTTGTGTAACTATTGCACAAATTGATTGCATATGGCTATTTCTTGAAATGACACTGAGGGAAAAAGCTGCAGGTGAGACCACGCAATTTGTGATTAAAGGGGAAATGTCCACATAAAGAAAGTGAAGTTGAGCCCAGGATCCTGCAAGGTAGGGCTGTGGGAGGACAAAGAGCGAGACGGTTAAGTAGTAACTCTTGTGCCTCCAGGAGTCTGGAAGGTCAGGAACCTCTTGTTCAGTGGAGGCAATCAATGTCACATGCAAAACACAGAGGGAGAAGAGGTCCTAGTAAAAGCCTGGACCAAGTTTGTCCTCCAAATCAAATACCACATCCAAAGACTCTGGCTGAAATCCCTGCCTTCCCACTGTCAATGCCTATAGCGGTTCGTTCTATCACTTCCAGCACCTGAGCCTTTAAAGCTGATTGAGTATCTGCAGAATTTGTGGATGGGAGGATGAATGGCAATAACTCTCCCAGCCCCAGTATCCATTGGAAGAAAAATCTGGGACAGGGTCTCAATGAATCATTCACAATGACAGGGCCCTCTCTTCCTTGCCAGGTGGTCTGTGGAAGTTAGATGTTCATTGAAATAATTACAGTCAGTGTTGGTGACCTTGGGATTCATTTATCTTGACTTTCAGTGACATTGATTTCTTGGTTAGCAATTAGCTTACCAGAGCCCTTGATGGCATAATCTGTCCATTTACATAATTAAGACATAAGTCTTTGGCTTGGATAGTAGCCAGGGCACTGGACACTGGACACTAAGGCCAGCAGGTGCCTGGCAGCTTGAGTCCCAGCATCATGATCCTACCAGCTGAGCCCATTTACCCCGTGACTTCAGAGGCCTGAGAACTTCTCTTTAGGCACGTATTTTTAAGGGCTGACATCAAGGAGATTGGCCTACTAAACCTGGACTCAGAGAGAGGCTCTGACAGTTTTTAAATCTCTTCACAGTTGCATTCTTGTTCCTTCAAGGAGTGAAGTCCAGTTATCCTTCCCTTCAGTATAAACCAGTCAGTAAATCAGCCATAATGGTCCCTCCCTCCCCTTCTCTCTCTCCCTCACATCATCCTTCTTTGCCCCTCCCTTTCTCCTCGTCTTCTCAATTTGTCTTGGGGGGACACGATTACTGGGCTATGATGCTGTTCAAGCAGCTCATTGAACCCCCCTCCCGGGGAGACACGGAGGCTGTCTACCAACTGACAGCATGCCCTGGCCAGCCACACTAGTGAGCAAAAATGAACATGAGTACTCCTGCCCCCACCAAGGTTTCAAATGGCTAAAGCCCAGAAGCCAACCCTATGAGACACCAAGAAAGAACCTGCCAGTCAAATTTTCCCCGGTTTCCTGACTGTGATAGTAAATGTTTATTAGGATATATGTTTTTAGAAATGATTTATTGCACATATAAATCATGCGCAATAGAGGGCTTGGTTATGACATTTTTATTGACGCGCATGGTATATTTCGGTCGCATCCACCCTCTGTTATTCTCTCTTGTCCTCCTCACACTCTTTATTTTTTTTATTTTTTTTTATTTTTTTTTTTATTTTTTTGGTTTTTCGAGACAGGGTTTCTCTGTGGCTTTGGAGCCTGTCCTGGAACTTGCTCTGTAGACCAGCCTGGTCTCGAACTCACAGAGATCCGCCTGCCTCTGCCTCCCGAGTGCTGGGATTAAAGGCGTGCGCCACCATCACCTGGCTCTCCTCACACTCTTACTGATCCTCTCACTCACCCTCATCCACTTTCATGTCTTTCTTATGATCGGATGGATTTTATGAAGGCTGCTCTCACGAACAAGGGTAAGGATTTGTTTGCAGGAGCCTAGATACCTTATTAGCGACTATGCAACAGAAGAAAAGGTCTCTCCTCCACCAACCAGTAGCTGCAGTTGAATTCTCAGGAAGGGCTGGGCCCCATGAATCCCGACCCACACCGTGACAGGCTACTTTTGGGCCCCATCATGTGCGACTTTGTGCAGATTAATCACAGCTTCTAGGAATTCAAGAGTGTAACAGACATGTCATGCTCAGAGCACAGAATTCTACACTTCCAACCCCTCCTCTGGCTCTTACATTCCTTCTGCCCTGCCTTCTGAAGTTCCCTGCATCTTGGGGGAGGGGGGGGTGATATAGATGAACCACTTATGGCTGAGCATTTGACAGCCATTCTCCTACCTGCTTTAACTAGTTACAAGTCTCTGCAGGCATTTTTGCAGACAGGAGTTAGTCTATGATCCTAAGCATAGTTAATTAGAAGGAAACGTGGCAGGTACATCATGTCTCTATTTAGGAAACAACGGTAGTGTCCACACTAGGGCCTATGATCTCTCAAGCCATGGTCTTTTGACTAGGTTTACAGAACCAGAAGTGAATTCTTTCCTGTGAATCAGGCCTCAAATCCAATCAAAAGTGATTGGCTACCCCATAACATACTATCATTATTACATCATTGTGCACACCCTGCCTGCCTGGTCAATATTGCTACACACAGGGTACACAATTGAGTAAAAGTTCATAAGGAGCCTGTATAGAACCTTCTGGTACTGTGAGGTCTAGACAGCAGAAAGAAAGCTTCCAGCCCAGTTCCAGCCTGATTTCTGCAACCAGGATAAGACACAAAGTTTTGAGAAACCTGTCACATACAATAACTAATACATAGGATATTAATTTTTTTCAATGCTGTTTTTAAATAAATCTTTTTAAAGTTTATTAGCTTACGTGTATGCATGATTTGCCTGCATGCATGTATTTCTGTGTGCCACATGTGTGCCTGGTAGCCCAAGGAAATAAGAAGAGGGTGTCTCATCCCCTGGGAGTAGAGTTACAGAAAGTTGTGAGCAGCTGTGATGGTGATCACTGAACATCTCTTCAGCCCCCGATGCTGCTTCTTAAAGAAAGAAAGAATATGATTGTAATATCAGAACAACTGAAAGTGTTCATATTCTAGACCACAAATTCCTCTGACAAGAATTTGCCTTATAAAAATATGTCTGAAATTTAAGTACTCCCATGTATTTATAAAAGGTTCATATTATAAAAGGCATCTTCTCTAACAGTAAAATAAGAAATTGACGGGCATTTTTATCGCTAGAGCTTAATACGTGACAGAGAAAAGCTGAGTAATTCTCTTCTAAGCACTAAGTAAACTAACTTTGCATTAAAAAAAAATCTAAAAATTCCAAATCCAGATGGTTTAATTAGTAGCTGTCTTAATTAGGATTTATAGTGTGGTTTTTTTTTTTTTTAAAAAATGACCACAAACAATTTGTGGAGGGAAGGTTTATTTTCTCTTATCGCTTGTAGTTGATTATCCAGGGAGCTTATGGCAGGAACCCAAGGCAGAACTTGGAGGTAGAAACTGATGCAGAGGCCCTGGAAGATCTATCTGCTTACTAACCTGTTCCTCAACAGCTTGCTGGGTCTGATTTCATATACTATCTAAGACCACCAGCCCAGGGACGAAATTGGCCACAGCGAGTTGGGCCTTCCCACATCAATCGTCAATCAAGAAAAAGTACCACAGGCCAGCCCACAGGCCAATCTGATGGGGACATTTTTTTCAATCAAGGTTCTCTCTTCTAAAAGGACTCCAGCTCCTGTCAAGTTGACATGAAACTAGACCGCACTGTAAGTTCACCAGCAATTTATGGGGGGCGAGGAGGTATAAATCTTTATACAAACAATCCCAATACAGAAAAAGAGAGGGAGAAGAATCCTCAAGTTAAGCAGAACATTAACTCTGAAAGTTGACAAAAATGGTTTTTAAAGGGAAAATTATGTGTAATCACGATTCATATCATACTCATATGTATTCATGATCATTAGCAGAGATTCAAAAATTTCAAACAGTATTTTAGAAATAGCAGTAGAGACTGGTGAGATGGCTAAGAAGGAGAAGGAAGCTGTGGCCAAGCCTGATGACCTGGGTTTGATCCCCAGAACCTACATGGTAATGGGAGAGTACTATCAGAACTAGCCTTCTGTTATCCATTTGTGCAAACGAGCTCCTTATAAATATAACTCAGAAATGAAAGATGGATTCAGAATTGTTTTTAAAATTCGAAGTAGCTTACACGGAACTGAGTATTCCAAGGTCTTTCACACTCTGCATAAGGTCTCCATCAAATCCCTCTCACCACAGGGCTCAGACAACCCCATGGAAGAGGAGGTAGAAAGAGCAGAAGAGCCAGAAGCAATGAAGGACACCGAGAAAGCAAGGCCCTCTAAGTCAACATGATCCAAGCTCGTATCAACTCACAGAGACTGAGGCAGAATGCCTACGACCTGCAGAGTCTGCACATGTCCTCTCCATGTATTTTGTGGTTTCCAGGTCAGTGTCTATATGGGATTCCTGAGTGTGTGAACAGTGGGTCTCTGATTATTGTGTATCTTGGGCTATTTTCCTTCTGTTTGTTTTGTCAGATTCCAATGTGTTAGTTTTTGTTTTATTTTGCTTTATTATTTATTTATTTTTATCCTTGTTTGTTTTCTAAGGAGAGACAGAAAGGGAATGTATCTGGGTGGGAGGGGAGGGGGAGGGATGGGAAGGCATAGATGGGGGTAAACCGTAATTGGGACATATTATGAAAGAAAGAAATCTATTTTAAAAAAAGAGAGAGAAAGAGGCCACAAATTTGGGCGAGAATTAGGGGGAACATGGAAGAGGTAGGAAGGAAACAAAGGAAGGGGAAATGATGTAATTATATCTGAACTAAAAAAAATTAAAAAGAAAAGTCATTGGGGGAGAGTGATGGGGAGAAAAACACATTATCACGAAGTGGGAAATTATCTCTTAACAAAATGCAATATTTATTGATGATTTTAAAGAGTCATTTACCTGAAAGAAAAACACAGAAAGAGTGCTTTCCTAACACTGTACAGAATGTTAGAAAATAGAAACTGATGTTTAATACTAATGGCTGAAGCCCAGCATTGGATTGCAGATCTTGCCTGGTTCATTAAGGCAAGAAAAATAAACTAAAAGTACAAAGATTACAAATGAAGAAATAAAACAGTCACTGTTCACTGGCAAAATTATTACACACCTAGAAATTATGAAAGAGTTTACATTTGAACTATTATCATTAATAAAAGATTAGTAAGCTTGCTGCATACAAAAAATGGTATTTTGCAAGAAAATGCTATTTTTGCATACAAGCCACTAATAGAAAATGAAATTTATGAATTATGTATTTCATAATAGCATCAAAAACTGTCAGCATCTAGGAATACAGCTGTCTCCCACTATGATGGACACTGAAGAGTTTTGCTAAAGTGGAAAACAAGACTTCTGGGATTCCACGGCATAAGATGCTGCCTCCATGTGGCACAGTAGGTTAGAGGAGTGAGCATAATAAATGATAAATTCTACTCCAAAGAGGAAATGATGAGACCACTAGAAATAATCAAAGTGGTGGTGGGAAAGGTAGGAACTGTAGAGACAGAAGCCCAGAATGGGAAAAATGAGCAAGGTTAACATGGCTTCAGCCATGGTTCTGCAGCATAAGAATGAGTGGGGAAAGACAGAAGCTTCATCCAAAAGGTAAGCTATGCAGATTTAGTAAAAAGGACCCAGGACTCCTGCCCATGAAAGAAGCCCTCCAGCATAGTGGGTCAGCAGTCCAGAAGAGGTTCCTTCTGTTCATACCATATATTGGGGAATTTCACTCAGAAACCCTCTTGAGAAGACACCTAGTATTTAAGACTGAGCTACACTGAAACCCTGAAAAAAATAATACTCACATATCAAGGATACTTGAAGTCAGCCAATCACAAGTCCAGGGTGGACACAGGTATGGGAAGCAGTCTGGAAGACATGGTGGACATACCAAGATGGCCCAAGGATCAGCTCGAAGGACAAGGTGGTTGGTAGCCCTAATCTCTGTAGCAAGCCATTGACCTCAACACCTGAGAATAGCAGTGGTGTCTGATAGTCCTGAGCTGAAGTCAGTGAGTGGCCAGACCTTTGGAACCACAAATTTGATTGCCGGCAGAACTAAAGCGCTGAAGTTTCAGTGTGCTCCTTAACTTCTACTGCTCAGCTCTCCAGCAGCGTGTTTGCTGCTGTGTGCATCAGGAAAAGCACAGACACGGGTTCTCTTTTACAGACAGAGCTCAGTCATGATTTCTTCTTCCACTCTTCAATATACTCAGGAGACACTCTGCCAGAGCACTGGCTTGTTGTGGAACATTACTTTAACCGTGTAAAGATGGGATGTACTTGTTTTACCTTGCCTGCCTAAGGCACCTGATCGGTGTAATAAAAAGCCAAACCTTCATCCAGCAACTGATGGAAACAGAGGCAGAGACCCACAGCAGAATACTGGGCTGAACCCCCAAAGTCCAGTTAAAGAGTGGGAGAAGTGAGAATATGAGCAAAAAGGTTAAGACCATGATGGGGACACCCACTGGAACAGTTTACATGAGCTAACGGGAGCTCACCAACTCCAGTCAGACAGGGAAGGAACCAGCATAGGACCAAACTAGACCTTGTGAATGTGGATGACAGTTGTATGGCTGGGGCAGACTATGGGACCACTGACAGTGGCACCAGAATTTATCCCTACTGCTTGTATTGGCTTTTTGGGACCCATTCTCTTTGTATGGATACCTTGCTCAGGATGTTCAATTGTACGACATGAACATGTGCTCTACTATGTTCATAGCAGCATTGTCTGTCATAGCCAGAACCTGGAAACAACCTAAATGCCCCTCGACTAAAGAATGGATAAGGAAAATGTGATACATTTATACAATGAAGTACTACACAGCAAAAAAAAATAATGATGATGATGTCATGAAATTTGCAGGCAAATGGATGGATTTAGATAACATCATATTGAGTGAGGTAACATATATGTACTCACTCATAAGTGGCTTTTATACATAAAGCAACGAAAACCAGCCTACAATTTACAGTCCCAGAGAACCTAGACAATAATGAGGACCCTAAGAGAGACATATATGAATCTAATCTACATGGGAAGTAGAAAAAGACAAGATCGCCTAAGTAAATTGGGAGCATGGGAAGGGAAGGGAAGGGGAGAGGAAGGGAGGGGAGCATAGAAAAATGTATGGTTCAATAAAATCAATAAAAATGTTAAAAAAATAAGATCCAACTATTTATTGTTTGCAAGACACACCTCTTACTGGCAACTTGGGAGGTTGAGGCTGGAAGATTTCAAGCTCAAGGCACATTTGCACTACAGAGTAAGGCCAAGGCCATCCATGGTAACCTAGTGAGACCTTGAGTGAAAATGCAGAAAAGAATTTTAGGAGGGCCAAGGATATAAACACATGGCTCAATGGCAGAGCACATATGAAATTTCTTATTGTGTTCTAATACTGAAGAACGAGAGAGAGAAAGGGGGAAAGGAAAGGCAGGAAGGGAAAAGCACAAGTAAAACGCAAATCAATAGATGGAGAGAAATACTGAAAATCATGACAGAAATTAATGGAGTGATGCTTGGAAGAATAAGTCAAAGAATCAAGACACCAATGTGTTACAGCTTAAAGGTAAAATGTCTCCCATAAGCTCATGGGGTTGGACCCCAGCTCCCAAGCTGATGACACTGTTTAGGAAGGTTATGGAATCTTTTAAACCTGGTGCCTAGCTGGCAAGTGATGGCCATTGGAACAGAGCCAGAGAGTCATAGCTAACTCCAGGTATATCCCAAGATAACTGCTTCTTGATCTGCCGAGAGGTGAGCAAGCAACCTCATGCTCATTCTGCCAAAGACCCAGACATTTCACCACCAAGCCTTTCCCAACATGATGGTCTAGGTGCTTTCCAAGTGTGAACCAAAATAAATCCTTACACCACTAAATTGCTTCTTGTAAGGTATTTGTCATAGTAATGGTAACAACAAAACAACTAAATCAAAAGAGAAAAGTTGGTTCTTTGAAAAGTTTGGCAAACCCTCAGCCAAAGAAACTTAAAGAAAGTAAGGAAAGAATAATATCAATAAAATTAGAATAAAAGTGAGCATTAAAACAGATGCCAACAAATCCAGAGACTCAAATGGAGAATACTTTGAAAATGTATTTCTGAAAGGATAGACATAATAGATAGGTGGACAGATTTTACCTATCAAAATTAGATCAAGAGAATTTAAGCATCTTAAAGAGATCTATAAAGAGCAAAGAATCTCCCCCCAATAGCCCAAGACTAGAGACAGCCACTGCAAAATTCTACCAGACTAAAGAACAAATACAAGTTCCATATGATTTCATAAAAAAAAAATAAACTGTCAAACTCATTCTTTAAAGACAACAGTATTCTGGTACCCAAACTGGGTAAGGACACAACAAAAACAGAAAACTAATGGGCCAACTTCTCTGATGAACATAAATACAGTAATTCTCAATATAATACTAGCAAACTGAGCTCAGCAGCACATTAAGAAGGCTACTTACTCTTATCAAGGTGTTTTCATTCCACGGGTGTAAGAACAGTTCAATATCACAGATCAATAAATGTAATATAGCACACAGACTCGAGGATAGAAATCACATGACTTCTCAAATAAAAGGGATCATGCAGGAAATACGTTTGACATAATTCAATACATTTTTCTAGAAAAGCCCCAAAGAAAGTAGAAACAGAAGGAACGTGCCTCAACATAATAAAGGCTGTATAATAAATCCATAGCCAGCATCTTATGAAATAGAGAAAACCTGAAAGCATTCCATTTCAAATCAGGAGTGAGACAAAGGGACCAACTCTCTATGTACTTCTTCAATGTAATGCTTGAAATATAAGAGCTTTAACGCAAAAGAAAAAAGAAGGGGATGCAAATGGAAAAGGAAGATATCAACCTATCCTTATTGACAAGCAATATGATCCTATACCTAAAAGATCCTAAAAACTTCACCAGGAACCCTTACTAGCTATTAAACTAAGTGTTTAACAGATATTCAAGTAAAAGGATGTAAAATCAGCATACATTATTAACTAAGTGTTTTTCAAGTCAGGTACAGTGGCTCACATGTGTAATTGAAGCACTCAAGAGTCTGAAAAAGAACAGTTGTATTGAGGTTTGAGACCAGACTAGCGCACAGAGCGACTTCCAGGCCAGACTGGGCTATAGATTAATGTATTGACGTTTTATTTGTATTTTAATAAATAAAGCTTGCCTGAAGATCGGAGAGTAAGACAGCCCCACTGGTCAGCCTTACAGACCAGGCAGTGGTAACACACATCTTTAATCCCATTGGCCGCACTAGTTGCCATAGAAACCAGGTGGTGCATGCCTCTAATCTTAGTGGCACACACCTTTAATCCCAGAGCTAGTGAGAATTATAAAGTGGGAGGAGACAGCTCTCAGACACAGTCTCATTCTGAGATTCCTGGAGGCAGAATCACCATTTTTGGACTGAGGTCAAGGTAAGAGCTAACAGCTGGCTATTTTGCTTTTCTGACCATCAGGTTGAACCCCAGTTTCTCTCTCTGAATTTTTTATTAACCATGCTTCAGAATAAGTCCTTGTCCAAAACACAAACAAACAAAAATGTAGTCTTTCAACTTTTTGATTTTTTTCAAGACAGGGTTTCTCTATGTAGCTTTGGAGCCTGTCCTGGAACTCTCTCTGTAGACCAGGCTGACCTCGAACTCACAGAGATCTTCCTAAATGCTGGGATTAAATGTGTGGGACACCACTGCCCAGTGTCTTTCTACTTTCTACCAGCCTACATAGTAAGGATGTAAACATGGTGTGGGTCGGGGGGAAAGGGTCTCTTTCACACTAGCTTTTAAAAAGATAGAAATGAAACCCAGTCAAAGAGGTGAACTATTCCTACAACCAAAGCTCTAAAACACTGAACAGAAAAACTGAAGAAGACAGTAGACAACTGAACAAATCCATTCTCATGGATTAAAATGTGAAAACACTGCCTTGCCGAAAGGGATCTGTAGGACCACCATAACCTACTCCTCCTTGTCTGTGCTTGTTCCCGTGATGACAGCCACTTGGATTCGAACGAGATGGATTCTCAGTGAACAGGGGACTGTGGATGACAACAAACACTATATCTCATACCTAACAATTCACTTTGTGATGCAGATCAGTACATGTCTCGTGATGCATTCTGGAGCTATACGTTTAAAGATTTTCCTTCTGATGCCAAAATCTCGTTGATTGTAGGATGAATCGGCCAGATTACTACAATTGTAATGAAATACCTGAGTTAAAATTAAAAGGAAGGAAGATTTTATTTTAATTCATCGTTTGGGAGGTTTAAGTTCATGGTCAGTGACTGCTGATAACAATAATATTATATGCTCTTTCTATAAAGTAAAATATACAATTTGAATGCTTTTACTATGAAAGTAGTTAAAAGATTGATGAGATAGATATACTTACCTTGATATGCATACTGGAACATGACATGGTATATGATACACATATACAAATTATACAACAATTTTTTAAAAGGATTAGAGTAACTGCTGGTGAGAAGAAATGCCCATATGGGGGGAAGGGTTACAAAGATCTTCTGTGATGGTTACTTGATGGAGGTGGGTCTTGTATCTTATCTGTTGCTTTCATTGGTTAACTAATAAAGAAACTGCCTTGGCCCTCATAGGACAGAAAATTAGGTAGGCGGAGTAAACAGAACAGGATTCTGGGAGAAAGAAGCTGAGTCAGTGAGTCGCCATGATTCTCCTACTCCAGACAGACGCAGGTTAAGATCTTCCCTGGTAAGCCAACTCGAGGGCTACACAGATTATTAGAAATGGGTTAGATTAATATGTAAGAGCTAGCCAATAAGAGGTTAGAGCTAATGGGCCAAGCAGTATTTAAATGAATACAGTTTCTGTGTAATTATTTTGGGTAAAGCTAGCCATGTGGGCGGCCGGGTGCCAGGGACACAGCCCAGCCGCCCCTACTACAACAGAGACTGGGGTGTGAGAGGAGAGGACAAATGGTTTCTTCAATACAAAGGGTTAAATATTCTCCCCCTTCCAAGTTCATGTGTTCGCATCCAGGATCTCAGAAGTGATTGAAGATAGTCTTTATGGAGGTCATGAAATTAAAGTAAGGCCATGAGGTTGGGCTGATGTTCAATATGACTGATGTCTTTGTATCGAGAGGAAATTTGGAGATGAGAATGTGCTTAGTGGGAAAGCTGAGGAAAAGAGAAAAGACAGCCATGTACCACAGGAAGTCCCCAAATTGATCTGCCCCTCTCCATGGTGATTTGCGGTTTCTAACCTCCAGAGCCAAGTCAGTTCAGAGTCCTGGGTCCTTTGTCACAGCAGCCTTAGTAAACGAATATGGCTGGATAGTGGACGGCTGGAGCCTGGGTAGATAGATATGTATTGGAACAGGAGCAGAAAATCTGAATGATTGGTGCCCTTGTTTCCAGACAGTAAAAACTGCAAGTGTTTGGGGAAATAGACCAATGCCAAGTGCTCTTTTCCAGCAAAGAAAAAACAATGCTCTTCCACGGTGTGGCTTTGTTCCTAGAAACTCTGTGACTAGATAATTCCGCACCCAGAAAAGAGCAAAGAGCTTCTTCAGATGAACAAGCAGCTAGCTCATCAGCAGTGACATTTAACACACACGGGAGGCCACACCACACACACACACTCAGAGAGAGAGAGAGAGAGAGAGAGAGAAACCATACGTGTTGACTTCTTTAGAGACTATTCCAAACCATGAAATGAAAGCACAACTACGTAAGTGCATTCTCACTTGTCTCATTGTCATTTGTGTGGCAGCACAAACAATCTGGAAGTCACTTGGCTGCTCATCCCCTGAGGGTAGCTGGCTGAATGATGGTTCATCTGTGGGACACTGTGTTCCAGTGCTGTGAGTGACATCTGCATTATTGCATGCATGCTCTTAGCCAATGCCCCATGCTGAATCTCAGCCTGTATTATAAAAACCATTGCTCAGTTTTGATAATGATATAGTATATGACAATATCATAAAGGACTAATGCAATGTTGAAGCAGGACAGTCTCCTGTGAAGACCCTACTAGTAGTTAAGTAACTTTATCTTCTACGTTCATTCCTACAACCCAGCTTGAGGAGGAGGGGGCGCATCCAAGGGTAACCAGAACCACTGATCCTGAAGTCAGTGACAAAAGCAAGAAATGACCCCAGGGTCAAACCAGGGAAGCAAGCTGAGGGGAAGAGTCAACCACTGAACAGAGTTGACACTGGAGACAGAGTTTGTCTCTGGTGATGGCAATGAAGTTTGTTCATTGAGAATCCAAGTCTTAGAGGGGTCAGCAGGAGAACAGCAGGTAGCTAAATTACTAGAAAGACTTGGGTCAGAAATTGTGGACTTAAGATTTCTGTCTGGTGCTCCAATGTGGGTCTCTATCTCCTTTCATCGCCTGATGAAGGTTAATATTCAAGAGGATCCCTATATGTTTTTCTTTGGGTTCTCCTTCTTATTTAGCTTCTCTAGGATCACTAATTATAGGCTCAATGTCCTTTATTTATGGCTAGAAACCAATTATGAGTGAGTACATCCCATGTTCTTCTTTTTGGGTCTGGCTTACCTCACTCAGGATAGTGTTTTCTATTTCCGTCCATTTGCATGCAAAATTCAAGAAGTCCTTGTTTTTTACTGCTGAGTAGTACTCTAATATGTATATATTCCATACTTTCTTCATCCATTCTTCCATTGAAGGGCATCTAGGTTGTTTCCAGGTTCTGGCTATTATAAACAATGTTGCTATCTCAAGGTCCAAATCAGGAGCAGAAGGAGAGAGAGAACGAGCAAGGAACTCAGGACCGCGAGGGGTGCACCCACACACTGAGACAATGGGGATGTTCTATCGGGAACTCACCAAGGCCAGCTGGCCTGGGTCTGAAAAAGCCTGGGATAAAACCGGACTCGCTGAACATAGCGGACAATGAGGACTACTGAGAACTCAAGAACAATGGCAATGGGTTTTTGATCCAACTGCACGTACTGGCTTTGTGGGAGCCTAGGCAGTTTGGATGCTCACCTTACTAGACCTGGATGGAGGTAGGTGGTCCTTGGACTTCCCACAGGGCAGGGAACCCTGATTGCTCTTTGGGCTGATGAGGGAGGGGGACTTGATTGGGGGAGGGAGAGGGAAATGGGAGGCGGTGGCGGGGAAGAGACAGAAATCTTTGATAGATAGATAGATAGATAGATAGATAGATAGATAGATAGATAGATAGATAGATAGATAGATGATAGATAGATAGATAGATAGATAGATAGATAGATAGATAGATAGATAGATAGATAAAGAGAAATTGTGGACTTGAGAATCTGGCTTTTCCACTATCTGTGGGGCAAGGCACATCTTCACTCTCTTTCATTGTTTATAAAAGAATTGGGAGAGAAAATGGTGATATATCTAGATACCTACTGCCAGCGTTCAGAGGCAAAACCTATGTGATTAGTATCTGAGTCCATACAGCAGATGCTCAGTAATGCTGACAGCAGCCATTACCGCATCTTCCTGTGCAGACCATTCTCATTACAGATGCTCAACCAGGCCACTATTGGCATCAGTATCATGATGTCTTCTTAGTCCTCGGAGATGAAAGAGGGAAACACTCTCCTCTGCCTTCTGTCCCACAGGCCGGAGACTCCTGTTTTATTATCTCAGCATGCAGCTGAGGAATGCAGCCTTTAAACAACTCAAATGGCCAGAAGCCAAGGGAAGAACCTATTACCCACGGTGTCATGGTAATAATTGGCCCTGGTTCATTCATGCAAATGGTCTGTGTGTGCACTGTGCCGATGAAGACATCAGGACTTGGGGACCAAGCTTTGGCATCTGGCTCAGAGCCAGATTTTAATTACTCTGCGGGGAGGGGGAAAAAGAGCTGAAGAGGAGACAGCAGCTGGAGGGAGAGGAGGAGGAGGGGAGAAGGAGTGGGAAAGATGAAGGAAGATACAGAAGAGACATCAAGACTGGAGCAAGAAAATGCTGGCCTTTGGTACAGGGGCAAAGTGGATAGAGAGGCAATATGAAACTCCAGTGTTATTCATGAAAACCAGAAAGTGGTAGTCCATCTGTTTTCATAACTTAGTCCTGGGCCTGTCTAGAGTGAATGATCCACTCTGGGGAGTTCCATGGTTCATCTCTGCTCTACATTCTGTCTGTTGGATGAGTTAGATGGCAGGAGATATGCCCGTGTGCCTCCAGACTGAGAAGCCCAGAAATCAAAGCAGTATAAGGTGAGCCACCATCAATCACATCTCAGATGGAGGGAAAGCCTCCAAAAAAGCCTCCTATTGGCACCCACCCACTGAGACGGTGGGGCTGATCTATTAGGAGATCACCAAGGCCAGCTGGACTGGGACTGAAAATGCATGGGATAAAACCGGACTAACTGAATATGGTGGACAATGAGGGCTGCTGAGAAGCCAAGGACAATGGCACTGAGTTTTGACCCTACTGCATGTACTGGCTTTGTGGGAGCCTAGCCCGTTTGGATGCTCACCTTCCTAGACCTGGATGGAGGGGAGAGGACCTTGGACTTCCCACAGGGCAGGGAACCCTGACTGCTCTTTGGACTGGAGAGGGAGGGGAAGGGGAATGGGGCCTGAGGAGTGGGAGAGGGGAGGGAAAAGGGAGGCAAGGAGGAGGCTGAAATTTTTAATTAAAAAAAATTTAATAAAAAAATTAATTTAAAAAAAAGCCTCCTATTTCTTCCTAATGAAATCAAATCATTTAACTTTTCTGTCTCACATATTTAACAGTCCCCACAGGCAAGAAACTTTCCCTGGGTTTCCTTGGGAGTTCCCTGCTGGAAGGAAAGCAGTTTCTTCTTGTGTGAACCACTGCTCATAGAACTGCAGGATGAGTCTGTCCTCCATGACGAACATCCCAACCCCATGGAAACCACATTCTGCCTTAATTATGATTAAGTAACTTTGGTCACCCTACCCTCTATCATCCTTCGGTCCCATCCACACTTCAGAGGTGATGGGGAGAAAGGAAAGAGATACTTCCAAGAAAGGTTAAGGTTAGGGCCCAAGGTGTCAACTGTGAACTGGAGTTATCCACAGCAGCCTTAATCCTGGATATTTTCCTGATTCTTTGACCTCATCAGCACCCTGCCATTTGCCTTTTTTATAGCACTGTGACCATACCACCTATCTATTGCCCCCCAACTCTATATCACTTACCACAACAACCCTAAGGGGTAGGCATTGAAAGCAACTGTGCTGGTTGGCTTTAACTGTAAGTTAACAATTACCTGAGAAGAGAATTCCATCAAGAATTATCTAGATCAGGTTGGTCTTCATGGGATTGTCTTGGTTGTTGATTAGTGTGGGAGGACCCAGCATATTGTAGGTAGCACCATTCCTTGGGTGGGTCAGGATTCCTGAAGTGTATAGGACAGAAGAACTTTAGAAGAACAGAAAATGAGCAAGGCGACATCCATGCATTCTCTCTTGCTCTTAACCGAGGATGTGATGTTTCAAGTTCCTGCCTTGTCTTCCCTGCAATATAGCAAATAAATTTGGAACTGTAAGCCAAATATTTTTTCCCCAAAGCTGCTTTTGGTTGTGGCATTTTGTCACAGCAACAGAAATGAAGCTAGAATAAAGTCCCTCTCTGAGAAGGCTGGCCAGCCTCTTCTACCTTGGCCTCTTCTACTTCCCTCCCATCACCCGAGTCCAGAAACTAAACTTTGTTTGGTTTTATCTCCATTTGGCAAAAGCCTCACTGCACAGTGCCAGGATCCAGGGCTGCTGCCCTGGGTTGGCCTTCCTATTGTGTCTATTGCATAACAAGCGCCTTTGTTCCTGCCTGAGTGTCGACATCACTCAAATGCAACAATGCTTTCTTTGCCTTTGCTCTCCTCCTCCCAGCTCCCAGCCTCAGCCTGTCCACACCATACCACTGTGACAACCGAGTCAGCAGGGAACAACTGAAAGCTTCTAGGTGATGCCTGATACAGGGCTTCGGGTGCTAAAGAGATACCCATGACTGGCCTCTTATCTTGATGGCCTTAGAATTGCTTGGGGGCCTTGTCACTTGTCAGTGCACAAGTAATAAGCTATTAAAGCTCACCGACCCTCTCCAAGCGTGTGGTTGCTGCTGGACTCAGGTTTCCCTAGTGTTACAGATGCCCAAGAAACACATAAACTTGACAAGGTCATTGGGTCCATCCTCTGGTTTCCAGGCTAACCAAACTCTGAGACCAAGGAGAGTCTATCACTTTGTTTAGCCATGAGATCCACGGTGAGGGAAGCATTCCATTCTCATGTCACAGAGGAAAGTATGAACTTTGATGAAGAGACAACCAGGAACGCAGATGTACGCTTGGTTTCAGCAATGGCCTTGCAAACTTAAAGAAAACATTTCTAGGTGATTGTCCTCTCCTGCCTATCAGCTACTTCTGACCAAGTTCAAAGAGGGTAGGAAGGGGACCATCCCTCCCAAAAGATAACTGAATTCAAGTCTGAACTCTAAAATGTGGTTCAGAGCTTGGAAAGAGCCTGCAAACATGATTGCCATGCAGGGGCAATCCCCTAAAGATGACATGCACTCTTGATATCTTGGTCTGAGTGATCAAAGCAGAAGCATTCATAAGATACAAACACGCCTCCTCCCCGCCTCCCCCTTCCCTCCCCCTCCTCCCACCCCCCTCTCCCTCCCCCCACTCCTCTTCCCCCTCCCTCTCCAGACCAAAGAGCAGTCAGGGCTCCCTGCCCTGCGGAAAGTCCAAGGTCCTCCCCCGCTCCGTCCATGTCTAGGAAAGTGAGCATCCAGACTGGCTAGGCTCCCATAAAGCCCGAACTTGAAATAGGATCAAAACCGAGGGTCATTGTCCTTGGCTTCTCATCAGCCCCCCTTGTTCGTCATGTTCAGAGAGTCCTGTTTTATCCCATGCTTCTTCCGTCACAGTCCAGCTGGCCTTGGTGAGCTCCCAATAGATCAGCCACACTGTCTCAGTGGTAGGGTGCACCCCTCGTGGTCCCGACTTCCTTGCTCATGTTCCCCCTCCTTCCGCTCCTCATTGTGAACTTGGGAGCTCAGTCCGGTGCTCCATTGTGGGTCTCTGTGACTATCTCCGTCCATCACCAGATGAAGGTTCTATGGTGATATGCAAGATATTCGTCAGCATTGCTATAGGATAGAGTCATTTCAGGTTCCCCATCCTCAGCTGCCCAAGGAACTAACTGGGGACCTCGCCTTGGGCTCCTGGGAGCCACTCTAGGTTCAAGTCTCTTGCCAACCCTAAGGTGACTCCCTTAACTAAGAATTGTGCTTCCGTGCTCCCCCGTCCAACCTTCCCCCATCCCAATCATCCTGTTTCTCCAAGTTTCCCCCATCCTCCCCTCCTCACCCCTCTCTCCCCATCCCCCGATACTCCCATCCCACCCCACCCCCAAGATCCCAAAATTTCTCCCCGGCAATTTTGTCTACTTCCCATAGCCAAGAGGATAATTATATGTTTTTCCTTGGGTTCATCTTCCAATTTAGCATCTTTTTTTTTTATTTTTCTCAATAAAAAAAAACTGGAAAAAGAAGAAAAAAAAGTGTCACAAAAAAAAAGATACTTAAGGGCTTATATTTAGTTAGAAAGCAGTATAATTAGACTGAAATATTTCAACTATGTTATTAACTGATTTTGTTTCATAATTACTAACGTTTGATGGAACATGGTTGTTTAATCCAATATAAGCCAAAATACAGACTTAAAATGTTCTGCAAATGTGGTTTCTCCTGTATTCAAAGATAATTCTTTTTATTCTCAGGGTCTCCTTACTAAGAATGAAGGAGGAGATAAGTGCCTGTATTTTACTCGCCTTCAATAAAGTGGAACCCCAAACATGAAAAAAAAAAGATACAAACACGCATGTCTACAACCCAAAGGGCAATTGGCCCACTGAGATCTAACAGAAAGGTACCAGACTAAGGAAGCAGGGAATTGTGGGTGAACGATTCCAGGATCACCCACTGAAGCTACAAGCTGCCCACAGCCTTGGATCCCACTCATCTGTTCTGGCTGAGAGACGGGGGGTCTCCCTAAGCTTGCTTGAGAGTAGGTGTATTACCCAGAGCTTGAGGAATGGGAGTCACTTCCCTCACTTGGAACCCAGCTCCCAACTGCCATTGCATATGCTTTTGTGGACCACTTTGATTAGGAAGTTTGCTCCTTAGGCTGGAAGGGATTTATCTTCCCTTTGGTCTTCAGAGGTCAATGAAAGCTGTTGCTCTGTAGGGGACTCCATGTATTTGGAGAAGTTTGTGGAAGCAGAACCTCCAGTCCTCGTTCCCACCTCTACCCTACTCCTAACCCCAGAATTGCCCATTCTGTGACTTGGCAAGAGCATAAAACCAGGTCACCAGGGATTCCGGGATTTGAGTAAGGGAAAAGTACTAGGTGGGGGAGGGGTGGAAGAGGTGTTGGAGAAAAAAGGGAAGGAAAGAGGATGTGACAGTTGGTACTGATTGTCAACTTGACAGCATCTAGAATCTTCTAGGAGACAAGCCTCCAGGCATGTCTAGAGTGGATTATGGTGGGGAGCCCATTCCGTGGGCTAGGGTCCTGGAACGAATGAAAGGAGAAAGTGAGTTGAGCACCAGCATTCATTTCTCTCTGCTTCCCAACTATGGGTGTCACGTGACCTCCTGCTCCTGCCATCGCGATGTCTGTCCTCCATCACGAGGGACTGTATCTTTGGTCCCCAAACCAAGCAAACCCTTCCTTCCTTGGGTTGGTTTTGTTGAGTATGTTATCACTGCAAGGAGCAAAGCAACTAATACAGAAATGGGTATGAGGAGTCTGGGAAAGATGAAGTGAGGAAGGGATGGGTGCTGAAAGAAGATAGGGAGGTGAGCCTCAAGAGCTCTCTGTTTCAGTCTGGGTTGTATGACTCTGTCTCTCTACACTTGCTCAGAAGAGGCTGTCACTGATAGTGCTTTCCCTGGGGGGTGACCCAGGCAACACAGCAGAAAATAAAAGCCGTTAGGGTAGTAATGATAATATTAATAAATAAAACAGACTAAAGGCAAAGGTTATTGAGTCAAAGAAAAGCTGGCTGCAAGAGAGAGCGCCCCCACTTCCTTTGTGGCTTTGACTGGTGTCTAGGGAGGATTTTAAATGCCTTAGACACATGCTTTTCTAAAGCCAGGGGAAACATGGACATCTCGGAGGCCGCTCAATGCCTTCCTTTGACAGGGAAGGCTTTGAGAAATTAAATTATTTTCTTAATACCACTTAGCAAGTTCATAACAGATTCTGACTCAGGGGACACTCAGTTCCTGGTCAGAGAGGTGACTTTACAGAGTTGAGGGTTGAGAGCTTTGTCACTAGTCAGCTCTGAGTTCCAAGCCCAGCTCTTCCCTCTGTTCCTGCAGTAGGATCTGACTCTTGGAGAATTTCCTGTGGGAAGAATTAAAAGGAATGTTGCAGTGAAAACAGTGGATATCTCTCTTTTTAATATCAGCCTTGGCCAAAATTGCTTTTCTCTGTGTGAAATAGGGTTCAGCTGTAGCCTCCTGTCCTGGTGCTGGGGATGGGGGTCATAGGAAAAGAACCTTTTGTGTTATCCCCTGTGGGGGTTTGAATTGGGAATGGCCCCCATGGACCATTTAAATGCTTGGTCATTAGGGGGTGATGCTGAATGACAGGGATTAGGAAGAGTGGTTTTGTTGGAGGAAGTGTGCCACTGGGGATGGGCTTTGGGGTTTCAAATGCTCAAGCCAGGCCCAGTCTCTTGCTTTTCCTGCTGCCTTCTCCAGCACCATGTCTGTCTGCATGTCACCATGCTTCCCTCTGGGACGACAAGGAGCTAAACCTCTAAACCTGTTGGCCAGCCCCAATGAAACGCTTTCCTTTTTAAGAGTTTGGTGATCATGGTGTCTCTTCACAGCAAAACAACAGTGAGTAAGATAGACCAAGACTCCAAGAGACCACAGCTCAGAGGCACTCCAGGGTCTTGCTATGAGGGAAAAAAATTCATACAGCATCTTTTCCAGATAACTGGACTTGAGGGCGTTGCCCCAGTTACCCCTTTCCTATCCTGCCCCAAGCTCATCAACTTCCTCCCCATCCATTCACCCCACAAGATAGAGAGACTGACACCAGCCCCATGATAGCCATGCTAGGGAGTGTGGCTTCTCACATTTAAAGTCATTGAGAGAAGATAAAACGGGAAATTCAAGGCCCTCTCCTTATTGTACTTCAATTGTGACACATAGCTATGGCTATCACATAGGACATCAGTGTAGAACATTCTTGTCATTTCAGAAAATGCTGCGGCATCCCCCTTACTACCCGTGCTTTCTCTTTCTGTGTTTTCTGCATCAGCTATGTTCAGGGTGACAGTTGCTCTCTGTTATCAGTTTGCCTGGATGGGACAGCACCTGGCAGGTTAGTAAGACCCACCTCGGGCTACAACCATGAGGGCTGGGTAATCAGAGATAACTGCCCAGAGTGTGAGAGGCTCTTCAGTGTAGGCTGGGATCTAACAGGAAAAGGGGAGGGTAGACAGCCAGCTCCTGGCCACCATGAATTGAGCTGCTCCCCTGCACTCACCCTGCCACTATGGACTGGAACCCCTCATATTCTAAGTTAAAATCCATCTGTCCTTCTTTAAGTTATCCTCTTGGGTGCTTGTCACAGTAACAGAAAGCCCGACACCATTAGCTGTAGTCCGAAGATGCTACATGGAAAATTCCAGAAGGAAAACAATGTGTACATTTTTTTTTATGTTTGTTGGTTGGTTGGAACAAGATCTTGCTATGCTGTCTAGGCTGGCCTGGAATTTCCTATGTGTCCCCAGGCTAGCTTTGACCTCACAATCTTCTTTCCTCAGCCTCCTAGGTCGGCACTATCATGCTGGTACCCAGGGCCCAAGTTGTAAATTGCACGCTAGTCTTAGGGGCTGGCAGAAATCTCATGCTCAGAAATTTGTACTGAGTTTGAGTCATCGTCTTGCCTCATTTAGCCCTACCATACACTCTCTGTGCCCATTAGCCTCTTAGTGATCACAGTACCCCCGTGTTTGCGTACAAGAAAAACTATAGCAAAGCCCCAGGATCTAAGAGCAGTCAGTGGTCAGCTGCCATATGCCAAAGAGAATGTGTCCCAGGAGAGAAATGAAAAGCAGAAAGATCGCCATAGATATGTGAATATATAGAGAAAACAATCCTTGTAGGGCTTGACCTGATCTCCAGTTTCAAGCATCCACAGAGGGGAGGGGTGCGCCTATAAATTCATCCCACTCGGATAAGGAGCGGTTGCTGTATTGCACATTAATAGCTTAGGCCCGTTTCTGCAGTTTCACTATTTTCCTTTATGTTTTACTCTTCCACCAAAAATTGCCACAAGCCCAGATGTGGACTTGTTTCCAGAATCCAGAGTTTGTGGACATCTGTCTCGCCTGTTGCCTCAGTGCCCCTGGCCGGCTGTGGACAGCTCTGAGGGGGGCACCGGTGCTGAACTGCTGAGGTGCGTCTCTCTAGAGCAGCAGATGACTAGAAATCAGGTCGCCCCGCATGGCTTGCGGTGCTGACTTGCTTGTTTGTGTCCTTTTTTCATCTTCATCCCTGAGTTCATTGTAGCTCCCTGAGGACTGAAGGTTAAACAGCCTGCACTCTTCCTCAGCTGTAGTGACATTGTGTTTGTAATCTGACAAATAAAGCTTGCCTGGAGATCAGAGTGATGAGCTAGACACACACAGAGAGAGGCCAGGCCGTGGTAGCACATACCTTTAATCCCAGCACTTGAGAGGCAGAGGGAGACACATCTCTGTGAGTTCAAGGCCACCCTGGGCTACATGAGATTGAATCAGCCTAAAAGAGAAATAGAGCCAAGCAGTAGTGGCTCACTCTTTTTAATCCCAGCACTAGAAAGGTGGAGGTGGACAGAGATATGGTTAGACAGAGAGAGGAAGAATATAAGACGAGAGGAGACCAGATCTCGGAACTCAGTGTGAGGTTTCTTAGAGATGGCACTGAGTCCAGATTCCTAGAGACAGTCTGAGGATTCAGTAGAGTTAAGAACTAGTGGCTGGCTACTCTGTTTCTTTCAGCTTTCACCCCCTAATATCTGACTCCAGTTTTCTGTTATTAAGACAATTAGAGTTAGCGCTACAGTCAGGTGCCATGGTCCTGCTGGGTTGGGCACAGTACAGGGGGGAAGGAGAAATAGATGCTCAATTAACTGTTTCCTCACTTCCTCTTCTTGCCATGACTTCAATTTCCAGTCCAATATATGTGGTAACAGCAGGCAGCAACCATATAGCTTCCTGCGAATAGGAATCAAAAAAGGAAAGGCCAGATTCATTTCCAGACCATTATTGGCTTCTCTGAGAATGGAGGAGGAGCAGGGAAGACAGGAGGCTTGCTCTTGCTCTTCAGCAAGTGTTTATTTGTCAACTGAGAAGAAAGAAGCCTAGTGGAAGAAGATACCCACCGACTGCCTAAAACGACAAGTGGTTCCTCTGCCTTTGCTCTCTAGTTTCTTCTTTGCCACTCAACCTTAGAAGCGCAGAAGTCTGGTAGTTGTCCACTCGCTCATTCATTCTCCTGAGCCGCACTTCCCATCGGAGCCACCTGAGGATTTCCTATTTGCAGTGTGCACAGTCCCAGTCTGTATCCCAGCCAAATTGGATCTGAATCGGTGGCTGAGTAGAACTGGAAGGCTGCGGGCTTGGGGGTTGCAAAGCATTCTTTGGGCATTCTGTTATTGGCTCCTGAGTGGGAACCCTGCATCCACTCCTCCCTTGGCCACACCCTCTGTCAGCAAGCATACTGATGCTGAGGCTTGCTAGGTGACAAAGGAACTCACGTTCAAATACAAAGGTTCTTGGGGCTTGGCTACTCATTAGAAACACCAGGAAAAGTTTTTGAAAACCCTTAACGCACAGGCCTGACTCCAAAGCAATGACTCTGAATTTCCTTGGGGAGAGAACCAGGTCCCAGCACTCTTCAAAGTGTTCTGGGTCATTCTACAATTACCACCTCAGGATAGGAGGGGATGACGAAGTTCCCATCTAGCTTTGGTGGGGAGATCAACACAACTTCCCTGTAGAGAGACATCGTTACAGTGAGCATCCCTGCCTACTGTCTCCATTATCCTTCTGCTGGAAAACGAGGCACAGTTTTTGTTTTGAGTCCAGAATTTGAGTCATTTGCCTCTGCCCAACATTCCTGAGAACTGGTTCCTCCTCCTCCTCACAAAAGCCATGCTTTTTAGATCAAAGAAAGGCTCTCCAGAATCAGGGGAGGAAGTTGGCAACGCTCACACTCCGTCTGTCCCATGCCAACCCCTTCCTATGTCATCATTCAGTTCCCAAATCCTACAGGAGAAAGGCTATGTGACTGTTGGGGAGGGAAGAAAATCTGGAGTTAGGAAAGAACTGGGTTCAAATCTTGGCTCCTCCAAACTAGGCTGAGCCATATGAAGCCAGTGGTGGCTCTGCACTGCTACCTACAAAAGCAGCAATTGTGCACGGTGCCTCCCAATGCCACCGCAGATACATTCAGGCTCTTCCATCTCAGTTTCTTTGTCTCTCCAGCTGGGGTGTACTAGTGACTCATCTCTTGCTGTGATAAAATCCCATGACCAAGGGAAATTGTAGAAAGAAGAGTTCATTTTGGCTTGTGTATGGTTCCAGAGGATGTGGGATAAGAGTCCATCATGGAGACAAGTGGGGCAGCAAGCAGCATGACGGCAGCCAGAGCAGGAAGCAGAGCGGTCACAAGGGGTAAAGTTACACAGCATCCAGGGTCTGAAGCTCAAATAAGGTAACTGTGACCAGGTAGCTACCTGAACATACTTCCGCCCTCCTTTGGCATGTATTTGAGGTGGGGAATGTTTGTGCTACAGCATTCGTGTTGAGGTCACAGGATCACATATAGGAGTGGGTTCTCAGCTTCCACTGCGCGGGTCTTGGAGATGGAACTCAGGTCATGAGACCTGGCAGAAGGCACTTTTACCTGTTGGACCATTGCGCCAGCCCTGAAACGCTTCTTCCATGGAAAGCTGGTCACTAAGTGCATCCTGAATGCGAGGCCACCGGCACAACAATAGCAGCCATCATTGCTGTAACAAGCTGCTTGACAGCACACAGGCCATCTCTGCTTGTCCTAAGCCCAGATTTCTGAAGAGGTCTTATCCATAGAGACACAGAAACTGGTACACAGGGAAGGATCTGGGTGACAAACACAGAGTGGCCTGAACTCTTGCTTCCCCGTGTGCAGAGCACACAAGTCAGACCCGTCCAAATCTCAGCCCTCTCTTAGCTGAAGGAGAGAAGCATATGCTTGCACCAGAGTTTATTTCAAGAACTAAATGACTGTGTATGTAAATTGCTGGCAGGGTAGGCTTTTTGTCAGTGGTCTTGGTCACAAGATGCACAGAGTGGGGGTTGGGTATAGGGAGTAGGGGACATTACAATAGGATCAGCTGAAGCTCTGGTTGATTTCTTTGCATGTGCTAAGATGTCACTTTTGGGGAGAGGTGTCCCCTCTCTCTGGAAACCATACTGGAAAGTGCAAAGAAGGGAGAGAGAAGTTACAATCCCCAGCCGCTGGCAACCAGATGCCGGAAGCCAGCCTTTGGACTCAGAGCCTTAATTGGGGATTAGAAGCTGAACTTCATCCACACACTGCCTTGGTAACCTCATTAAAAGCTGGAAAATTCACCGTGCAGGTGTAGTGACCTTTTCGGAAGTGACCTGGAGACTGCTGGGGCCCCCAGGGAGCATCCTGCCCTCGCCTGGCACCAAAAAACCTGCTCCACTCTTGCCCAACATGATGGGAGTCTGTCCTCTTCTCTGCCCTCCTTCAGGTAGGACCCTGGGTGCTAGGGTACAGAGACAGGCCGACAGGAGACTGTAGTTCAGGTAGCTTTATACTTTCCTGTCCAGAGGTCACTTGGTCTAAACTAAACTTCCATCTTAGATCCTTTTGCTTTTGTGTATGAGGGATTTTTTTCCTAGTTTGAGTTTTGGTTTTGCTTGGTTTGGTGTTTTGGTTGTTTAAAAAACATTAAGAAGCCGGGCAGTGGTGGCGCACGCCTTTAATCCCAGCACTCAGGAGGTAGAGGCAGGCGGATCTCTGTGAGTTCGAGGCCAGCCTGGTCTACAAGAGCTAGTTCCAGGACAGGAACCAAAAGCTACAGAGAAACCCTGTCTCGAAAATCAAAAAAAAAAAAAAAAAAAACATTAAGAAAACCGAAAACTGACAGTTTCCTGCAGCCAAAACTGGCCTTGAACTTACAGCATAGCCAAGGGCAGCCTTGAACTTCTGACTCTCCTATCTCCACCTCTCCATTGCTGGGATTACAGGTGTGTGCCTCTACACCTATTTCAGGTGGTTCAGGGGAATCTAACCCAAACCTTCTTGGATGCCAAGCAAACACTCCACTAAGTAAACTACATCCCTAGTCCTATCAAAACCTCTTTAAAACTAGACAGACACCTAAAGGTTTCTCTTTCAGATCAAAGTGACAGGGACACCCCCCAGCTCCAACGTTCTGAATGGGTCCATGACCGAGTCATCTTTTTTGAGTCTCATAGCGATCCTAAAAGTAAGTAAAGCAATGAGGAACACTTCAGAGTTTAGAGAGAGAAACTAAGGCCAGAGCTAATCAGGCCCCAGGGTGACCTGCTTTGAAATTCTCCAGGAAAGTAAGCCAGTCCCCACCTGCTGTCCCCCAAGGGCCTTGTTGGCCAAATGTCTAGTGACCTTTGCTTCTGACTAGACAGTGCTCCCTCTGGTCCTCCGGGTTCCAGAAAGAGATCATCAGATCAATCACGGGATACACTTTGACATTCACAAAGAAGGGAGAATTCCCTTCTAATTTATGGAGTATTCAAGGTATATAGACAGAGAGGTGGCCACGCAAAGCTGGGAAGTGACGACACCACCCTCCAGGCACCTTATTCCTTACATGGAATTATAATCTCCTCTTTATGTGTCTGTATATGAAGCCTTTGATGCCCTGGAGAACATAAATGTAAAGCTAATGCCGTTGCGATATTTTTCATGACTTGCAAGCTACTTGAGAGAGACACTGTTTTATTCACTGTTTGCCTCTGCGCCTGGCCTGGCGTGTTTTGATGGGAGCACGGGTAAATATTTGTGAATGGTTAAAGGTCATCACACCTTCTTCACAAAATGTCTGTGGAGGGATTTTCTTTTCTTTAAAGAGAAGGAATCTGAGACACTACTAGGGGAGGTGACTTAGAGCCAGTAAAAGATGCGGAGCTGGAAGGCATCCCGAGCCAATTATAAAGAGAAAAGGTGCAGACTGGAGTGGCTGGGGAAAGCCTGAGTTTGTTTTTTTTTTAAGGCTCTTTTCTGGGTGAGCTCAGAGAAACAGAGAAGAAAGAAAGAAGACCCAAGTATGAGATTGCAAGAGTGAACTCAATCATGTGGGAAGAGAGTTAGGAGGAAAGGATCCAACTCCTTAGAGACAACACCTGGGAAGCCCTTGAATGCTAGAGGGGTCAGACGGAGGCTTGAGGCTTTATCCTGAAATCCATAGGTACTGGGTACCATCTGAGCCTCTTTCCAGTCACAAACAGAAACTCGGAGCCTGTGTTCCTCCACTAGAGATCTCTGTGTTGGTCTTAAGCACTAGATCCTGAAGGGATGGGGGCCCTTTAACCCCAAGACAGAGCCATATGCTAGGCATGTTTCATGCATTAGCAATCTGTCTTCGCTCCTAATGAGAAAGATTGGTGCCCACAGATGCATGTTCATTACCAAAGGTACTACATTAATTATGAACTCCGAGAAGGAACGGGAAGCCGTGTGTTCAAGCTGAGGAGCCAAGGGCAGCTATCCATTAGAGGAGGATGGCCCATGGGAAGTGTGTGCAACCCTGAGTTCAGCCTCCATGACTCACACTCATTCCCCCAGGAATGTCACTTAGCTCTACATTCATTCATTCATTCATTCACTCTACAAACATGTTTTTGAAGATTTATTATGTATACAGTGCTCTGTCTCCATATATTTCTGCATTCCAGAAGAGGATACCGGATCCATGTGGTTGCTGGGAATTGAACTCAGGACCTATGGAAGATCTGCCTGTGCTTTTAACCTCTGAGCCATCTCTCCAGTCCCTATAAACATTTCTTAAATGTCGTCTTTGCATACAGCACCTGTTTTAAGGTCTGGGCCTGTGCCCTCCAGAACTCCAGAATGTGGGTGACAATTGGTGACAGACTCATGCTCAGATGTTGAAATAAAATCTTCTGGAATACACACCCAAAGCACTAGTACCTTACTTGGTTTGAGCATAACCAAGCCAGCAGAGGTATCTGAAACATTTTTCAAAGCACCCGAGGATCTGATTTGATAGAATAAAAAAGGAGAGTCTCACGGTCACATGTCACATCTCTCTGAGAGGCACCTGATTCCTTTAGTTAGCCCACCTCTGCATTTGCTCGTCCCTCTACTCTTCTTGGACGTGGCCTATCCTGGACTCCGTCTCTCCAGGGACACTATGTGGCATGGTGCTACTCTGTTGGAGTCGGTGTGGCCAACAATAGGACAAATGTCTTGAATGCAGAATGGCCGCAGGTGAGATCAAGAACTAAGCCCTCATTTTGTTCCTCTGAAATGTCTCTGAAACGGCCAATGAGGGTCCTGCCAGCCCAAGGCAGAAGTCAACTGTGCCAGAGTCATGGTTGACTTAGGGATTTGGAATCAGAGTGTAGAGTTGGAAGCTTCTGGAAACTGTGTGGGAAGAACAGCTCTGAAAAGGTCTCAGAAACATCCAAGGTCCGTGGTTGCAGCTGTCCTGAACTCGTGATCCCCCTCCACATACTAACCTGATCTCTTCCCACAGCCCGGTTCTTGTCCCCATTTGGACGTCTCTTCTATGCTTTCCTCATTTCTTCTACCCATTCCCCTAGGTGATAAAGCCAGCAGTATTCTCATACCCTTGGGAAACAAAGCCCCAGTCCCTATAACTAGAGTGATAGGGAAAGAAAGGAGCCAGGACCAGCAACCACGGCTTTGTTGAATGGAAGCCTGGAGGAGTTGTGAGCTAGCGCTCAGCCTGGTCACGTCCATGCTCTGATTTTGCAGAGGTCATCTCACCAGGCAAATCCTTCTAAAAGTCTTCCAGTTCTCTGTAGCTCTGACTATAAAGGGCCTTGCACAGACAGACCAAAGTGATTTAGTAGTGTACCGATGAGTCTCTATAATGACTGACAAGTCAATAAATGCCAGGTGACACTACAGATTATACAATCAACGTAGGGAATTAGACATTCATAAGGGGAATATCCTCCTATAAGCATAGTCTCCCAGATGGTCATGTTTTCTTGTTGATATTATTGCTGCTACTATTATTATTATATTTTTGCTTATTTCATTTTGTCCATGTGCACTCATGCCCTGGCCAGAGGATAACTTTTAGGAATTAATCCACACCTTCCACCAGAGGGTTCTGGGAACTCAAACTCTGAATGTCAGGCTTGACAGCAGCCACCTTCTCCTGCTGAGCCATCTTCTCAGCCCTGTGGTTGTTTTGAGACTCATGTAGCCCAAGTTGGCCTCAGATTCACTATGTAGATGAGGATCCTCCTTCCTCTACCTCCCAATTGCTATGATCACAGAGGAGTACCACCACACCTGGTTTATTGGGTGCTTGGGATTGAACCCAGAGCATCATGAATGCAAGCCGAGCGCACTACTGCTGAACTTAATCCACAGCCCCAGGCATTTTGAAACACTCCTCTCCACTAAAATGACGAAGTTCAAACCAAAAGGGCATATACCCATGTCTTCTGCCACTACATCTCTCAGTGGCCTACAAATATTCATTCTGTCTTTCAACTACACTCTGTCTGGATACAAGCCAGAGGTTCCCCCAAACACCCATGGTGGACCATTTCATTCACCTTGTTCCCCTCTCAGTGACAGAAGGAGCTCTTCTTGGTGACACACATGGGACTAGGAAGCAATAAATGTGAGCTTTGAAGACCTCCTTTCAATTCTTAGCCTAGCTCCTTCTATTCCAAATATTTCTTGCTGCTCTTAAAAAAAATCAAGGTTCTGTTTCTCAAAGATGTCAGACAGCAATAGTTACATTGTTCAAACAGATGGAGAGTAGAAATTAAGAAAAGGAAATGAGAGAGAAGAAAAACAGTAAAAAGAGATCTTTTTGGATCCTCAGGCAGGATAGATGTCCAATGGAGCCCTCTGGGAGTATTTTAGGTGGTCTTGGCAACAATGAAGAAACACAAGTATTCAATTAGGACCAAGTTCTTCCAGATGACTCCCAGGCCCAGCCATTGGATCCCCTCTCTTCTCTTGGGATTTAGGTGTAGAAGTCCTCTGTGCATCCTTATATTTTTATCCTAGTTTCTCTTCTGTTGCTGTAATAAAATGTTCTGACAAGAGCAAGTTAATGGAGAAAGAGCTTATTTAAGTAGCATTTCAGCATCACGGTCCATTATGGCAAGGCAGTTAAGGCAGAGGGAACATGAAGCATGCAATCCCATGACATCCACAGTCAAGACAGAGGACGACGAATTCACGCATGCATGCAGGTTCTCAGCTCATTCCCTCCTTTCTTCCGGGTACCTTCCTCCGGGAGTGTACCACATAAAACAGGCCTATCTTCCCACCAACTGAGTAACCTCTGACAGACCCACCCACAAATCCACCTAGTCTAGACAATCCATCATTGAGAATCCCTTCCCAGACGATCCTAGATCAAGTTGACACTAGCAGTCGTACCATCTTTGTCTCCTGGGGACTACGCATGTGGATAAATGTGAGGTAGAGGAATTGGGTAGGAGAAGAAGGACTTGAAAGAGGGTTATGCCTCAAAACCCCATTATTCTGTTCAGTTACCTCACTGGGGCAAGTGTGTGTGTGTGTGTGTGTGTGTGTGTGTGTGTGTGTGTGTGTGTGTAGCTAATGTTAAGTCCATAGGCTGCCTGCTGTGGAAACAGAGCTGATGTTGCAGGTGCTGTCTGCTATCAATCTTTCTTCAGGAGGGACAGGGTTGTTCTAGCTGTTCTCAGCTGGTTGCATAAGACCCAACTACATTATGGAAGGCAATCGATTCACTCAAATTCTATTCACTTCTTTTATCTTAAAATCCCTTGTTGGTTTGCAGTTTTGGGGATTGCGCTAAAGGCTCACACAAGATAAGCAAATGTTCCAACACTAAATTCTACCAATCTATGGATAATCTCATCCCAAGACACAGATACCCAGAAAAGTATCTGACTAATATTTAGTCACTTCACAGCCTGATCAGGTGACTCATTCACCAGCACATTAAGTGTATGTGGTGATGGGGAATGAGTTTGAAGGCATAATGTCTCCCACACTGAAGCCAGGAAAGGTCCCTGCCATGGAATTCAGGCCATGGGAAAACCTATCTCACCCAAATGTCCGTGTCCTAAGTGTGCAGGGATTGTACTTAGCCCTGATGTGAGAGCATGTCCTCGTGCTAGAGTGGTCCGGCTGTTGTAGTCTATGGAGGCCCTTATACACAGGTGTCACCTGTTACTCTTGAGTCCTGAGCAGTAGGGAATAGATGTGACCAGATGCTGGTCACAGAAAACCCATGTCTCTCAGCACCGATCAGTGCACTGAGTACCCGCCCCTCTCGTTCACATTGATCACATAGACCTGATGAAGCATCACTGTCCAGAAAGGCTCCCATAATCCCACTGCTCAGGGCTCTCTTTGCGAGATCACAGAAGGGCTAAGCAGGAAGAGTCACATCAAAAGACCCAACATCAAGCTGCCCTACTGATCAGAGGCCTGATGCATGGCCTCTCCCAAGAAGCCCCTGGCGTGTTTATCAAACTAGGGAGCGTCTGACAGAACAAAGAGCTGGGTGGACCTGGCGTTCTCGTTTCAGGAGCCATTAATGATTGAGTCAGCTAGGCTTCTATCTCATAATCTTTCTTTACCTGAACTGCCTTTCCTACCTGCAGCCAACCCCACTCCCTTTGATCCCCGTAGAAATAGTGCCGTCTTCTCACCAACTCCTCTCCCTTCTTCATCAGCTTGTGCCACCGTCTTCACCGCACCTACCTTTCATTCTCTGCTCTGCTGTGCAGCATGTCATGGTGGCTTTATCTTAGTCCCTTTGAATTCATTCCCTTCTTAGATCTTCTTGAGGCTGTGTGTATGTGTGTGTGCGCACATGTACATGCATGTGTGCATGTGTGTGCTCATGAGTATTTTATGTGCACATGGATATGTAGGTGAATCTACCTTTGTGCACATCCAGGGGCCAGAGGAGGGCATCAGATATGCTTCTCCATTTTCACCCTTTTGAGACAGTCTCTCCCTGAACCTGGAGCTAGACTGGCAACCCAAAGATTAGGAGACTTTCCCAACTCAACCCCGCCCAGCACTGGCGCTAATGGTATGAGCATCTATACCTGACTTTATACGTGGGTGCTGGGATCTGAACTCAGACACATTTGCACAGCAAGCACTCTTACGCACTGAGCCACCTTTCCATCCCCCTTAACTGTTGTTTCTGTGTCTGTGTCCTTCATTCTGCCACATAACTTCTGAAATCATTTTGTCAAATTATAAGACTAGCCCACTGTGAATCTGATCAAAACTGCACAAAGCATGAAGATTCGTTGGGAAGAAATGGTGGCCCTTACAGTGCTGAATCTTCACACTCTCAAAGGTTAGCGTATCCCTCTTTGTTTTAATGTAATTACTCCAACAAGGTCTTGGACTTTGTGGGTAGGTTTATTGGTTTGAGCTACCACAGAAGCAACTTCTAAGCCTGGGGATTTTAACAGAGAAGTAACCAGTATACCCAAGCCTGGGCAAAGAAGCTGCATATGTATACCACTGCAGCCACAGACCATCAGCTATCAGGTTGCCCTTGAGAAGATGTTAGTCCCCAGGCTCTTTAGTCTACAGTGTGAAGGCAAATGATTCCCTGTAGCCACATCACAAAAATTGAAGAGGTGGTATGCCAAGGATATCATCTTTGCAGTTGGGAGCGCTGTTTCTACAACACCTGTTGTAGTGGTTTGAATAAGCCCATAGGCTTAGACATTTGGACACTTGATCTCCAGTTGGTGGCACTGTTTGGGAGGTTTAGGAGATATAGGCTTGCTGGAGGACATACTTGCTGGAGGACTGGGGTGGGCTCTGAGTGTTTGTACTCTTACCCCACACCCAGTTGTTCTCTCTTCTCCTTGCTTGCATTTGAAGATGGGAGATCTCTGCTTCCTTCTCCTGCTGCCACGCCGCCCTGCCATGACAGGCTTTTATTTCTCTGAAAATATAAGCCCAGATAAAGCATTAATAGGTTGCCCTGGTTATGGTGTTCTATCATAGCAACAGAGAAGTGACCAATATACCTGTCTTAGGAACCTGTTGGGAAAGTCTCTTTCTTCGAGAAGAAGTTGAGACAATGCATGGAAGTGCAGATCATTCTGCAGTGATGAGAGCTTTCAATGCAGTAAATGGTTGGGAGAGCTGCCATGCAGGCCATCCTCAAGGGGGATGGAGGTGTCCAGGATGTATAAAAGGGCTTCCTCCTCGAGGAATTTGGCCTGGAACAGTGAGTCTCTGATTGATCACAGGAGTTCCCATGGCAGATCCTGCTAACCTGAGACCCTCGCAAGCAGTTCACATCCCAGTTCTGACTTTCACAACCAGGAAGGCTGAGAACGCAGTTAAGCTAGGGCTGGTGAGATGCCCAGGAGACAGAGTGCTGGCCACACAGGTGTAAGGAGTTTGGATGCCCGGAGCCCACATAAGCCAGGTGGGCAAACTTTGATCTCTGTAATCGTACCTATCTTCTCAGTGGTTGAGGAAGACCCCTGAGCCTGTGGCCTCCATGAATACCATATATTCTATATCTATGCAGATATATCTATGTGTCTTTCTAGTTGCTGAGGATGTAGTGGCAGACATAATAACCATCCTTGTGCCAATGATGCTTGTATTGCTGCAAGACAAGCAGGCAATTTACAAATTCAGACATCCAGAGGATAAGTTGCAAGAGAAAGAAGTTATGGGCATCTTGAAGGTGCTGGTCTCCACAGAGGGTTGGACACAATGTCTCTGGGCTGACGATAACTTTTGAACAGAGACCAGAGGAAAGGAAAGAAGGAAAAACTCCTGTGTGCAAAACGAAGATAAAGGAAAAGGCTCACCCATGGTTTTCGAAGCAAAGACGTGAGGGACAAACAGGAAGCTCAAGGTCAGGTTATCTAATTAGAGGGGGAATGCTGGGGAAGGTTTGGGGAGGGCTGACTAATGAGAGATGCAGTGTGGCATGGTGGGGTTGCAGACAAATCTGGTAGATGCAAGGACCTGCAATGCAGAGACCCAAGGTCTGTGAAGGTCGCCTGCTCTACAGCCTCCCTCCCTAGGAGACTGTGCTGAGATCAAAGGCTTGTGGGGAGGTTTGTGTGGCAGAGCATGGAGGAAGGCAGAAGGCCCAGCTGGAAGACACGAAGTTGTTTGCTTAGACATCCCTTTCCCCACTAACTCGGCATCTCCCCCGGTGGCAAATGCAATACAGCATTCTTGACCCCTCCTCCATGGACTAAATGCACTGAAGGTGTTGGGCCTGCACAGGGAACTGCAAGGCATCTGCAGGCAGAGTTGCCTCTGCTCCTTACAGCCAGGCATCATCAGTACCTGAGCTCTGCTGGCTGGGGCCTATGGGACTGAAATGGGGACTTCAAATCTGCTTGTGCTGATGAAGCATCAATTCCTCGCTGGGCCCACTATATAACTAAAAGCAAAACGAGCTTCTGCCTTCATTTTGTGACCGTCTTGTTCACTTTGGCTCAAACTCCTGCTTGACTTTGCATATCTAACCTGCCTCATTTGCCTTCATGTTTGAAAGCACAGAGGTAAGTCATTATTCTAAATCTACAATCATCTTGGATACCCAAAAGAACTAAACCCCACAGGATACATGTGCACACACACACACACAGAGAGAGAGAGAGAGAGAGAGAGAGAGAGAGAGAGAGAGAGAGAGAGAGA
>JABTXL010000888.1:1296507-1306964 GCA_025134845.1 Neodon shergylaensis
AGAGAGAGAGAGAGAGAGAGAGAGAGAGAGAGAGAGAGAGAGAGAGAAAGACTTATCTATCAAGGCAAGGCTATACACTGGAGTAGAGGTGAGCATCTTGTGGAAATCATATTAATCTCTTCAAAGTATTTACTAGTGACAGAAGAAAACTTAACAAAAACACAGGGGGAAGAGGTTCATATAGCCCAGATTGATTCCACTTTACTCCGTAGCTAAGGATGGCATTGTACTTCTGATGCTCTTTCCTCTCCCTCCCAGGTGCTGGCACTACAAACATCCACCACCTAAAACTGAACCTAGGGCCTCCTGCATGCCAGACCCGCACTCTGCCTCCAACCCCAATACATCAATACACCGTCTTATAGAGCAGGAATTGGGGTGATGATCAGTCAATGCTGGGTGCAACCTCACCTCACCTAGCATAGCTGTCCTAGTTACTTTTCAATTGCTGTGAAGAGACACCCTGACTAAGGCAGCTCTCAGAAGAAAGAGTTTATTTATGCAGTTTCAGCAGGGAAGTCCATGACCAGCATGACAGGAAGCACAGCGCCAGGCAAACATAGCACTGGAACAGGTAACTGAGTGCTTACATCTGATCCACAGACAAGAGCAAGAGGGAGAAAGGGAATGTGCATGCCTTTGAAACCTCAAAGCCTGCCCCCCCCCAGTGACACACCTCCTCTAAAAATGTCACACCTCCTACTCTTTCCCAAACAATTCCACCAACTAGGGGTCAAGCATTCAAATACATGAGCCTATGAGGCCATTTTGATTGAAACCACTACAACAGCTTACTTCTCGTCCTCTATTTCAATCTCAAGTCAATACCCAGAAATAGACTAGGGGTATTAGACCCCATTATCTTTCTTCTTCCCAGTGTGATCATGTCACACAAAACACCTCCTGCTACTTTCCTCGTTGCTCATCTCTTCAACAGTCACAAGAGGATGAAAAGTCATGCCTAGCCTTTTGCCCAAGCTTTTGTCCTAAAATGTCTGGTAACAGGACCACGTCATCCTCATCTGTCCTTCCGTCACTGTGACCCCAGAAACTCAGATGTTCCAAACCCCCGTTGCCTGTGTCCAAGAAGAACCATCTCAGGGCCCATCAACATAGTTGTACAGTCATAGTATCAAGACTGCCAACTCCCAGTTCTGATGCAGCTACAACGTCAGGAAGCTGGAACTCCCTCATCCTCTTGCATATCAACTCAGCTATGAGGCAAATGAGAGGCAGGAAAACAAGCCTTACTTGTGACGGGACAGACCTGTCACAATGACACTTAGAAACACCGAGTAAATGGGAGTTCCTCTGACACCATGAAGGTCATCCTGGGAGAAAGGCAGAGAGGAGGCCTAGCAGCAGAGTCCTGGGGATATGTGCAAAGATGTGTCTGCAAAGTGTCCCCCTTGAATGTCAGACCTACCAAGGTCCTGCCCATTGGGATGGAGTAAGTGGATGTCTGCGAGAAACTGTCTGAGCTCAACGCCAGGAATAGAGAGGGCAGATTAAGAAAAGAAAGCTCACACAGCCTAGCCATCATTTCAAGAAACGATGTCTTTATTTATTAGTTACTTCTCTTTTTCCCATTGCTGTGGTAAAAATAACAAAAGCAACCTGAGGAAGGAGTGATTTCTTTTGTCTCACAGTTTCAGGGTATAGTCTATTGTGTGGGAGAAGACATGGAGTCAGGAACTTGAAGAAACTGGTCCCATTGCATTAGCAAGCAGGAAGTAAAGGGAGATGTATGTATGTATATTATGTATGTATATGTATGTATGTATATGTATGTATGTATATGTATACACAGTCCGGTAGCCAAGCCCAGGGAATGATGCTCCACAGTGGGCAGACTCAATAACATAATCAAGATTCCAGGCATGCCCAGAGACTCACATTCCTGGTGATTCTAGATACCAGGTCGACTGCTGCAATTAGCAATCACACTTTGTGACAGTGGGAAGAAAGGAGGGAGGTTTCACCTTCTGAGTAGTCACATAGCTTCTTAAGGTCACACATATCTGGTCACCTGCTGGAAAGAAACAAAACCCTGGGTCCTAGTCAGAATTCCTGAAGCCTAGAATGCAGCCCAGCCCACCTCACATGCGTACCAGCTATTGGGAGGTGGGATGGGCTCCCTCCTTTCAAAGCCAATAGCAGAAAAGGTGTCTCTACAAAGAAATAGAAAAGGAAAGAAGAAATAGGAAAAGCAAGTGATAGAAGAGCCGGGAGAAAAATGTTTTCACAGAGCAGAATAATTTGTGACTAAATATTTCACCAAGACTTTTAAGAAAGAAAGTAATGAGGCAATTATCTCAGAAAGAAAAAAGCATTGAACCAAGATACAAGAGAAATTACTACCTATTATCTAAAGACAGAGAGGGCTGAATATATTGTACAGAGAATTATCTGGCACTGTCCAAGGAAGTGGGAATTTAAAGTTTATGGAAGGGTATGGTTGTAAAGATAACTGTCAGAAAGAAAAAAAAAGAAGTCCTTCCAAATTACAAATACGAAGGGAGGGGGGAGATTTGCATGTAGAACTTCCCGAAGCTGAAGAAGGAGCTGAGGGAAAGGGCTTGCTTCACAGGCAGGAAGCCTTGTGTTTTATCCCCGGCACTGCATTAACTAGGTGCATTGGGATGAGCTTGTAATCCCAAAACCCAGAAAGTGGCAGCTAGAGGATCAGAAGGACAAGGAGGCCAGCCTGGGCTAGAGACTATCTAAATAAGGTTTTCTTAAAATATTAAAAGCAAAAGGCATAGCACAAAGAATGACAGGCATATTTGTCATATAAACAGATGTTAATGAAATAAACTCACCTATTAAAAGACAATAACTTCGGATTGCATCATAAGGCAAAAATCAGCTCATCTGCAAATAAAAGCCAGGCCTAAAAGGAAAAAAAAGTATCTGAAAGGACAGAAATCAAAAGACACACAGCAGTGTACGAGAGACCAGAGTTATCCACGGGAAGATTAGATGGATCAAGATCTAAATGTGAGACCACCCAGATTCACAGGCAAAGCTTCTGACAGAGAACAACACCGTGTCTGACTGAAAGGTCCAGTTCACGATGAAACAGGTCTGGGGAGATGGCTCCATGGGTAAAAACGCTTGCTGTGTGATTATGAGGACTTGAGTTCAAATCCCCAGAACCCATGTAAAAGCCACATGCATAATGGGAGTGTCTGTAATCCCAGCATGCCTAAAGACAGATGGAAGGCCAAGACTGAGGACTGCCCAGAAGCACAAATGGGCCAGCACACATGGGGGGTGGGAGGGAGCGGAGGCAGAGACAGAGAGTCAGACACAAACAGACATACTAGGAGAGAGACTGGCAAAGTCATGACAATGCACAAAAGAGCAAATCCATATTGATAAGGAAAAATAAGAGAAGCTATAAGGGAAAGAGAAAAACCATATCAATAGTAAAAGGTTCTCATTGACCTCTTTATAATCAAATATCAAGTAGCAAAAGAGTTGTTACCAGAATAACAAAATTCAACAAGTACACATAATTGATACACTTTAAGTCCCTAATCCTCAAAACTTGGAAAAAAATCTTTCCTTTAGTGGTAGCCAAAATAAAACAACAGAAATTCCTTTCTCTGATTACATGGCATTAAAAGTAAAAAATAATAATTAAACAAAAATTAAAAAAAAATCACCACTAGGGGAAAGATTTTAGTCTTTTAAAACAACTCTTTGGTCAAGAAAATGCAAATTTGGCAGAACAGCTAGAAGACGAAAATTCACAGAGCCAAAGTAATAGCTTTGAGGAAACATGCAGGCATAGCAGTAAGCACCTGCCATCTAGGCTACTTTAAATGTTGAGGCAGGAGACTTTCTTGAACCCAAGGTTTCAAGATGAGTCCAAGTATTATAGTGAGACCCTGTCTCAAAAAATTTTTTAAATTATTCCTTACATACTGATAATAAATTAATGGTGAATAAAATAAATGAGATGAGTATTCAATTCTAGAGGTTATAAATTAATAAAGCAAGCTTCAAGAAAACAAAAGGAAGGATTTCATGGCTAAAGGTAAAAATTAACATGTTAATTTTTTAAAATGTTAGAAAAGAACCCAAGAGCTGTTTTTTTTTTTTTAAGGATGTTTTGTGGCTTTTTTTTCATCAGGGTCTCACCTTGTTTTTTTTTTTAATATATTTATTTATTTATTTATTATGTATACAATATTCTGTCTGTGTGTATGCCTGCAGGCCAGAAGAGGGCACCAGACCCCATTACAGATGGTTGTGAGCCCACCATGTGGTTGCTGGGAATTGAATTCAGGACCTTTGGAAGAGCAGGCAATGCTCTTAACCTCTGAGCCATCTCTCCAGCCCCCCCAAGAGCTGATTTTGTGAAAACAACCCAGTTAATAAAATAGAAAGAAAGGAAACCCCACAAAATGCAGTGTGTGGAGAGGGAGAAATGCAGCCACAGAAACGTGAAGACGTTGCACTCCTCAGGCCTGGGCTGACACCACTGACAAATTGAAGGCCATGAATAACAGCGCAGGTCATGCAGTTTACTAAGGGGATGCTATGGAGGATAGAAAGTCTGTTCAGGAGAACCACTGAAGGAGATACGGAAAATGCTGGCAAACATTCTTCCCAGGAAATCACCAGACCAATTCATTTTTACAAATATATATATTCTAATTTTAAGTTTTGAAGAATACAAGAAGACAAAAGAAACAGTGATGACTAAAGACCTTTATTCATTGTGTGTGTGTGTGTGTGTGTGTGTGTGTGTTGGTTTGAGATGCACACGTGTACATGGACGTGTGTGTACATGCCACAGCATGAGTGTGGAAATCAGAGGACCACTTGCAAGAGTCAATTCACTCCTTTTACCATGTGGACCCAAGAGACCCAGCTCGGGTTGGCAGGCTGGTGGTAAGCATCTTTACCTACTCAGCCTTATCACTGGCCAGGAGCGGAGAAAAAGTAAAGATCTCCTGCATGTTATTTCGAATAAAGTAAGCAAAACACTGACTCCAAAACGGAACTGTTGACCAGCGCTCCCACCCAGACATCAATCAGTTCAGGATGCTAGTAAGAGACATACCACAGGCGGGGAGGCTTAACCAACAAACATTTGCTGGTTACGGCTCTAAAGACTAGGAAGCCCAGAAGCAAAAAACAGGCAGATAAAGGGCTCCTAGGTCAGTGGCAGAGCTTTTTGCTGTGGCCTCAGTGGCCTGGATATCTCCATCTCAGAGTGGTGACAGGCACTGTCCTCTGCACACATAATGTTATACTTTTTGAATTTCGAGCTTTGTTCCATAAATGGACAGAAATTGCTTTGGGTAGTATTAAAGCTTCAATTTAGCAAATGCTTTCAGCATCCCAGCACTCCTGTAAGAGTTTATATGCATTAGCCCACGTAATCCTCACTAAAGCCCAGCCTCATGATTTCATCTAACCCTGGTTCCTTTCCAAAGCCCCTATCTTCAAATGCCATTACACCACATTAGGTTTGGGCTTGCAACACATGAATTTTTGACAAGAGATATAAACATTCATTCCATAACAAAATCATGCAAGATTCTAGGTAAAACGCAAAAGCCTAGCTATGTAAGAGTCTTCTAGGAGTGCAAGAAAGATTCAATATTAGTAAATAAACATATCCATTTTGTCAGTACTAAATATAAAGACAAAATGACAGATCAATCAGTCCCCCAATGCTTTAGAAAGTATATGATAAGATGCAATCTGTCTAATTTTTGTTTACAAGTGCTATACACACAATAAGCGCATAAATACTGAGTGCACAACTAGATGGTGTCATCTTTGTGGGGGAGGGGCTGCTTGAGGCAAAGTCTTGCTGTATAGTTCAGACTGGCCTGGAACTCACAACCCAGGCTGGCTTCTATCCAGGATCAGGCTGACCTCAATCTTGGAATCTTCCTTGAGAGACTGGGGCACTATTGTACTAGTTTATACACAATTTTCTGCCTTTACCTCAGTTCAGGCTGTCACCAAAATTTAATTATTGCATATTTGGGTAATGTATGGGGTTTCCTTGATATAGTTGAGTGCTCATTGACCTTAAGACTTGGTGATAAAGGGTAAAGTGATGCCATTTCTAAGGAGCTTGGCAATATCTAACAAATTAAAAATGCATATATCTGGGCTGGGACTGTAGCCTACTGACAGTAGCACTTGATGTCCTGGGTACCTGATGTCCTGGGTCCAATGCTCAGAACTGTGAATAGAATTTTCAAAAATTACAATAATGCAAAACAATGATTTTTGACTCTGAAATCGTATTTCCAGGAATTTCTCCTTGCTCATAACTGCTGCGTGAGTGAAATAATGTCATTTAATCTTTGTTATGTCACCCTTTAGAGGAAGAGACCAGTTAAGGAGCACATTGACTTCCTGACTCATGAGCAATTATAACTACATAAATGGAGTTAAGAGCAATTACAACAAAATAAATGGGGGTAAAGTATCATTTGTGTAGATTATGAAGTGCATCGCCACTCACGCAACAACAGGGAAAATGCTGTACATATTCTCTTAGATTTTCTCGAGCTATTTAGAGAAGAATGCTCACAAAGTGAGCAACAATTGTCACAGCTAGGAAGAAAGCCTAGCTATCTAATGGACAGTTGTGGAGAGAGACCATTCTTTTCACATCAAATGTTGTGTTTTAGAATTTGAGCCATATGAAAGCCTTCTCTATTCCATGCATGGACAAAGACTGGTTTTGAACATTACTATTGCTCCACTTACCAAATGCTTTCTGTAGCCCAGCACTCTTTAAGACTTAACAAGTCTTATCCCATATAATCCTCACCAAAGTCCTCTGGATTAGCCTTCTTTTTACAGATATGGAGCTGAGACATAGAGCACTTAGGGAAGCTAAGATGCAGAGTTGGAAAGTACTTGAGTATGGTTAGGACCTCAGGGATCCTGTTTAAGAGGCCCAGGGTCCCCCAGTAGCACAGGAGCCCCATGGATCTGCACAGAATATACAAAGTAGACTGGGACCAGAGAGACGGTTTGGTGGTTAATTGCACTTGCTACCCTTAGAGGACCAGAGTCAGTTCCAGCACCTATAGTAAGCAGGTCACAACTGCCTGAAACACCAGCTCCTGGGGATCTGGTGCCCTCTTCTGGCCTCCTCAGGCACTGCACACATGAGCACACAAACACAACCAGACATGTACACATTAGTTAAAAATTAAGTTTTCTTAAACCAGGTAGACAGTCAGTCATGCCCCTTCCTAGAGAGTCTTGTTTTTAGAGTCACTTCCCATATGAATACCCAGCCTGTTCAGGGCACCCATGGTCAAGCTCACTATCTGGGCTCACTAGAAGAAGAACCATGGGTAGGAAGACAGCTCATCATACTCGGACTCCTAAGGGCCTCTCACTTATCTCCATCCTTCCTCCTCACTGCCTTCATTCAGTTAAAGCTTCCGTCGAATTATAACTGTATTCTGATATTAGCCTCCTTGTTCTGTGGGTGACAGCCAGGATAGCGCTGTCTTGTTTACATTTCTTATGAGTAAACATGTATATTATAGGAAACAATTTAAATGACATTATGCAGGAAGAAGATGCCTTTCCACTGTTACCCTTTGGTTTCAAAGGACTGGAGTATAACAAAGTACAAGAACATTTAAGCTCTAGGCTTTCCTGTCTTTTTTTCTACACAATCCATTCATCCCTCCATTTATCCAGCCTCCTGCCTCTCTTTCTCTCCTCCCTTCCCTTTTCCTTCCTTTCTCTTCTCTTCCCTCCCCCTTTCTTCCTTCCTGCTTTAATTTTTTGCTTTTTTCTTTCTTCCTTTCTTCATGTGAAACAAGGAGGTCCCTTCAGTTTTCTAGCTACTTGAAGTCCTGCTCTTTCCTAAGCCCCTACCTATAGTAGTGTCCCCTGTGCTTGGAACACCCAGCTGGAAATACACTTGCTACTTCTTATTGTTTCCAGAACTCAGTTCAAGTCTTTGTCCCCTATGGGAGTCTTCAGTCTGGTTTAAACTTCTTCTCTTTTTGGCTCTGTAGTCGCCACAACCAAACTCCATTCAAGCATGGAAGACATATGTTATGGTGTTCCTCACTACTCCATCACAGTTGATTGCTCTGTGAGCTCCCTCAAAGCATGTTGGCACAGCAGAAGGTGTATGCCACATGCCCTCCTAGTAATTCGGATGGTTTAGTACCTGTTGAACAACTGACTGGATGAACTACGAGATGGCCATGTATACTTCCCAGAACTGTTCTCTGGTCATCTAGTTCCATCAAGCCCTGTACTACTTTCTCAGCAACTGTGCTTTCAAAAGCCAAGTGGCAAGTGCAATATGATGTTTGCAGTCCTTGGTATATACGTCTACAGAGACTCTGAGACTGACCATAGGACTTATGTGGACAGAAAGTCATGGGCAAGAAGGACACAAAGAACGGCAGTAAAATAAGTGCTTTTCCTCTTGGCAGCTGGCTGCTATGTTGTCAAGAAGACTAGAATACAATTTTAAAATATGATGAGAGGCCACATGGAAAGGGACCTGTAGGGACAAAGTTCAACCTGAATGTTCCAAACTCTATGAAACTCCAGGCTGGATGTGTCTCATGAGTGACTCCAGCTGTCCTCTATAGAATAGAAGAGCCGCCTGTTAGAGCTCAGTCAGGCCATAAAGTTCTAAGAAATATAAAGCCTACTGATCATTTAAGCCACTATTTGTTATGAGAGTTTTGAGGCAATTTAGTATTCGTCACAGCTAACAGCAACAGGTAAATCTGGAAACTCCTGGTACAGTTGGTAATTTGTTGACCATGGCTGTCAGGAGACACCAGACTAAGAGAAAGAAAGAATAGGAACTGAAACAGCGAACCCAAGCACAAACCATGAAACTGAAACCCGCAGTAAGGAAGGGCCACAGCTGTGTGTGAACATGAACAGCCTTTGTTAGGAAGGGGGAGGGCCGGGCATACTTATGTGCTCACTCCCTCTGAGGCCTCGTCACAAGTACACCTGTCGGGTCAGCGAAACCATGTGATTGATGATCTGATCACCAGTCACTCGGGACCACCCCTTCTCTACAGAGGCTGGGATGGCAGGTTGGAGAGAGGGTTCAGCTATTAAAGGTAAGACTCACACCAAAAATATTACACTCAGACGGTCCTGGATCCAAGAGCCCGTGCTCTGGCTCACTTCTGCTGTAGGTAGAACTCATTTTTCCCCTCTGTTCAGGATCCCCATGCAACTGGCACCATCCACAGTCCTGTGATCGACAGACTGACTGGCCAACTGATTGACTGACTGACTGACTGACTGACTGATTGATTGATTGATTGATTATAGTGCATTAGATGAGAATTAGGGCCTTGTGAATATGAGAAAGTGTAGTCCTCCATGACCTCTCTCTATGGGCAACAGGAGACAAACGACCCTCTAAGAGGCAAGTCTGCCTCTCTAGGAGCCTACTGTGGGAAGTGCAGAGTTGAGAAACCCCTAACAGGTGGAATGCCACCCACTGACATATACGCAGTGTTTATATAGTAGAGGAACCCCACCCCCACCCCAATTCTCGAATCCTGGATCCTACCTCTGAAGCACCACATCTCAGGGTCCAAAGGGATGAAACCTAAGAGTCTAACAGCAGATTGGGCGACCCACTTGTCCCAGGTATATCTCAACAACCTAGGGAGCACCCAAGGGGCTGTAGAGTAGGTGGGAGCACCTGGCATTAGGCACTCTAGGGTCCCACCTAGAAGAAGACAAACCGGAAAGAAGGCCTGGGCATTGCATCTCCCAGTCCAGGGAAGAAGAGGGGAGCAGAATAGCTTACTCGTGGGCTGGTTGCTCTAGAGAATGGTCATTAAAGGCTGAAAGGGGAGCTTTCTCAGATGCAGACATGGAGCCTCAGGTACCCATACCAGTGACGCTAATCACAGAAGGGGGACAAATGACAAGTGTTATCCTGGAGACCAGGAAGTTCCCCCTGCATAATTCCCATTTAGAGGGTACTGTAGAAAAGGAGAAAACTTAATGTCAGGCTTTCTGTGATGCTCAGTATCACCTGCCTGGGCCTACTTGAGGTTCTGCAGGACATTTTCTGTCACCTCTGGACAGCCCTGGGAGAGAATCATCAGAGATCTTCCCTGGTCACACGGGCCCTCCTCCTCCAGGCCTAAGAAAGACAGGAGGTGGGTGCTCTACCAGTATTATCTCAACCTTCCAGGGCCTGTTGAAGGCTCGTGGGAATCCACCAGCAGACCCTGAATGAGAGCAACCAACCTATTAGTATCTGTTGATTGAAAGGAAAAGAAGAAGGAAGAGGAGGAGGGGACCAGGAGGAGGGGGGAGGAAGAGGAGGAGGAGGAGGAGGAAGAGGAGGAAGAGGAGGAAGAAGAAGAAGAAGAAGAAGAAGAAGAAGAAGAAGAAGAAGAAGAAGAAGAAGAAGAAGAAGAAGAAGAAGAAGAAGAAGAAGAAGA
>JABTXL010000888.1:1315844-1339680 GCA_025134845.1 Neodon shergylaensis
CTCTCTCATTCTTATGAGTCTTATTCCTTGCCAAATTCATGTCTTTTGTTTTGTTTTGCAACCCACTTTGTTTCCGCTGGAACTTGGTGGGCTTGCCTGTGGGCACACAACTGAAGGCAATGCCTCTTCCACTCCAAATCTGCAAGTCTGTGTATTTTGTTTGAAATTATAAATGTCCCAAGTTGTGAGTGACAGATGTGTGTGCTAATTCCTGTCATTTTGTTTGCAGTGTCTGGTATTTTCCTAGTCCTCATTTGCCTAGCTACCATTGCAGCATGGATTATTCTGCCCTACAGTGCCATGGATGTGTTTTTATCTTTCTCTTAAGTCTGAAGGAACCCTTCCAGTATCTTCTGTAGAGCTTCCAAGTGGTCATGAATTCCTTTAGCCTATTTTTTTCAGGCAAAGTTGTTCTTTCTCTCTCAATTATGACAGATAGTTTTGCTGGGTATAGTAGTCCAGATTGACAGTTGTAGCCTTTTAGACCTTGAAATGCATCATTGAGGTAAATTTCTGGTGAGAAATTAAACTTTGGTAGTAATTCTTATTATTAGGCATGTGTGTTTAGATTCCTTCTCCTCTGGTCTTGTATTGTTGTTAGGAGCTAACACAAGTGACTCCATATTGTTATCTTTCATGATTATCTAATCCTAATTCATGATTATTGGATTTAGTAAGAATTCGGTTTGACCTGATCACACAAACCTCTTGAATCATAACTGCCATGACAGTCCCTGAGTAACAGTGAGAATGTTGGAGTAATGTCCTCGTACTGCAAAATATTAGCCCTGAAGGAATCTTCACAATTAGTTTCATGCTTCCACCAGCAAGTGAAAACTCTAAAATATGGTCCACTTGGCCAGTAGGACTTTACATGTCCAAATTGGTCTCAGATGAGAGTTTGGTCCCAGAAGAAATGTTTTTTTGATATCTCCTATCCTCCAGGAAACCTGCAACCCCAGCAGAAATGAATGTCCCAGGATGTTGGAGGAAGCTTGATCAGTCCAGCCTTGGTCTCTGCACTATGCACAGCAGGGAAACCTGAGGAAAAGTCTTCAGAATAGTTACTTCAAGATACATATGACGGCTATAAGCCAAACTAAATTTTTTGTCCAAATGCCTGGATTTGAGTTTTGAAATAATTCAAACTGTTGAAGAAGTTGTAAACAAGCAGAGCCAAACAACAGGCAAAATTCTCTAGGACAGTGTTGGATGCATTATTTATGAGGTGGGAAATGTAAATTTTATGCACGTTTCCTCCTTAGATATTCGTTGAAAACCACAGGACCAACAAAGTCATTCCTAGAATTTGGTTCCAGCACTGTCCACCACATGTCTCATCCCAGCTCACTTCCTTAGGTCCTCTCCAAGGCGGGAGTCTTCCAGATCTGATCATCATGAGAGACACACGCTCCCTAGTGCTAGGTGCAATGGTAAAGGCCCTTGGGACAAAAAGGCAACTGTGGGTGTCTGGCGTACCTTCCTCATTTTACAGAACAGAAGAGAGAAGCACAGAGACGAAAGTGGTCTGCTGGCAATGGCTTTGCTGAGGTAGAGATACTCATGAGCTCTAAGCAGTACATAAAAAATAGCACCCATAAAAATTACATGCTAAGCTGTGCAGTTAGTTCTGAATAAAGCTCCTTAGGTTTTGTGAGATTGGCAAGAGGTCCATGCTTCTCATGACCCCTCATACACTGTTGATAGGACTATAAAGTAGAGCTTTGGCTACTCTGAAAGTTAGCTTGGTGGTTGCCTCAACAATTACACATGGGGTTACCCCCAGGACCCAGGAATTTCAGTCCTAAGTGTCTACCCATGAAGAATGAGCATGCACACACATTACAAGTGTCTAGTGCCACTTACTCCAAGTGTCTGATTCCCTACCAGCCCTTCTGCAGGGAACCATGGAGTTGGCTTGGCCTAGCTGCCTTGAGAGGCATGTGTCATTGGTTTTTCAGGTTAGATTCCATGGCTCCTGGGGAGCAATGTGCCTTCCAGTTCCTGAGAGACTGATGCACTCACTCAGGCAGTGATGCGTTCAGGCTGCTTTGTGTTTCTCCGTATGTCCCTTTAGTATATCCCCAAGGAAGCATGGAAACTTGACAGGACAATTGGTCTTAGGCATTAATCTTGCATTCCTCTATATGCCTTGCAAAATTCACTGTATCCTGGCAACTACAACTCTATTGATCCTCACAACTGCCATTATATTCTGTTTTTGATAAAGGTATGTTGCAACAGGGGCGGCGGGGTTGCGTCCCCTGCACCCTGCCGCCCGCATGGTTAGCTTTGTACCCGAAATAATTACACAGAAACTGTATTCATTTAAACACTGCCTGGCCCGTTATCTGTAGCCTCTTATTGGCTAGCTCTTACATATCGATCTAACCCATTTCTAGTATCCCTGTAACACCATGAGGTGCGCTTACCAGGGAGGATCTTAACCTGCGTCTGGCTGGAGTGGGAGCGTCATGGCGACTCCTCGACTCAGCTTCTTTCTCCCCCAATCCTGTTCTGTTTACTCCACCCACCTAAGGGTTGGCCTATGAAATGGGCCTAGGCAGTTTCTTTATTAATTAACCAATGAAAGCAACAGATAAGATACAAGACCCACCTCCATCAAAGGTATAATAAAAAGTCTGATTGCTCTCAATAAAATTATTACAGTCTCAGTTGTACGGTGACCCCTCCAACGGGCCTGATTTAATTCCTCATGACCATATCAGGTGTCCTTGGCCACCCTTCTCCTCCTTCATTGCCTCTAGTCAGACCCCCTCATTAATCTGCACTCTGTCCTCTGCTGCCCTGCCGGCTCCCCGTAAAGTGCACACCTGCCTCCACCGCTACCGTCCATGGAGAAAACCCCGAGCTAAACTGATCAAATATTGACCTTATTCTTCCCACCTTCTTGCTGTCTCTTCAGATCTCACTATTTCACTGTTTGTCTTGCTGAGAGCAAGAGCAGGGGCCTTAGCAGGGGGTTTGAACTCATCGCCATTTAGCATCAAAGCACTTCCTCTTCTGATGCGTTCTTGTTCCATACTGGTGGGGAAAGCCCTTCATTTCTCAGACCCACTGATGACCCAGTCACTCTGACCGTATACACCCTTCCCTCCAGTAGAGGGGATTCTGATGTGACTCCTTCTAATGCTTAGTATTTCCCTGTCACTTGTTGAGCACCCATTCAGTCCCAGCGTGTCAAGTGCCTATGTACATCCAATGATAAAACACAGCTCCCTAGGCATTAGGGGCACCAGGGAAATCAGAACCACAGTGAGATACTTCTCCATACCCACTGTTATAAGACAGAGGGAGAAAATAGCAAAGACCAGTAAGAAGTGGGAGGAGCTGAAAGCCTCATCCACTGCTAATGAGAACAAAATGGTGCTTGAGAGGCTTTGGTCTGACATTTCCACAGGTGGTGGAACAGAAAGTCACAACTTGGTTGAAGGCTGTTACCATCTGCAACTCCATCTTACTGTATTCCTTTTTCTTTTTTTTATTTTATTTTTTAATTAATTAATTTATTTATTTATTAAAGATTTCTGTCTCTTCCCCCCTACCGCCTCCCATTTCCCTCCCCCTCCCCCAGTCAAGCCCCCCTCCCTCATCAGCCCAAAGAGCAGTCAGGGTTCCCTGCCCTGTGGGAAGTCCAAGGACCACCCACCTCCATCCAGGTCTAGTAAGGTGAGCATCCAAACTGCCTAGGCTCCCACAAAGCCAGTTCGTGCAGTAGGATCAAAAACCCACTGCTACTGTTCTTGAGTTCTCAGTAGTCCTCATTGTCTGCTATGTTCAGCGAGTCCGGTTTTATCCCAGGCTTTTTCAGACCCAGGCCAGCTGGCCTTGGTGAGTTCCCGATAGAACATCCCCATTGTCCCAGTGTGTGAATGCACCCCTCGCGGTCCTGAGTTCCTTGCTCGTGCTCTCTCCTGCTCCTGATTTGGACCTTGAGATTTCTGTCCGGTGCTCCAGTGTGGGTCTCTGTCTCCTTTCATCGCCTGATGTGTATTCCTTTTTCTGATCTTGTTCTGTGAATAGTGCCTTCACTTTGCATTCTGGGACTTTTTGCCCTCAAGATCCCGCTGTCACTGCGTCATCCTTTCCAGCTGGTGTAAGACTGTCCAACTCAGTCACCTAAGAACACTGGTTCTTGTGCACACCCCACTAATCTGGTCCTCAGATAAATATCCCTCTGTTCTAGCTTGCTTTCCGTTGCTGCGATAAACACCATGACCAAAACCACCATGGGAAGGAAATGGTTTATTCCACCATACAATTTGTAGCCCTTCATCCAGGGAGACCAGAGCAGGAACTCAAGGCAGGAACTAAAGCAGAGAGCACAGAAGGAGGAAAAAAATGATTTTTTTTTTTTGGTTTTTCGAGACAGGGTTTCTCTGTGGCTTTGGAGCCTGTCCTGGAACTAACTGGCTCACTCTCCACAGCTTGGTCAGCTTGCTCTTTTATGAAACCCAGGATCGCCTACTCGGTCGCCTGAGCTCTCCTACGTCAACCATTAATCAAGAAAATAACCCCCAAAGACATATTCACAGGCCAATTTGATGGAGGTAATTTCTCAATGGAGCTCCCCTCTTCCAAGGCAGTTCTGGTTTATATCAAGATGACAAAAACCAACCTGCATAATGTGCACCCCCAAAGCACCAACCTGCTTTCTTTGTTGCTGACATCCTCAGCAGAGCCTAGTTTCTTTCTCCCAACACTTCTGTCTTGGATATTGGTTTCTATGAAGGGAGTTTTCAAACCTGACCTATATGGTCTGCAAAATTTCACTCCTAATTGTATATCCTAGAAAAATGATTACACACACACAGAGACACACATACACACACACACATACACACACACACACACATACACCCATAAACACTGGCACAGAATGTTCACAGCAACAGAATTCCAACAAGTAGAAATGTCCAACAACTGATTATAACAATGGTTTCATAACCCAGTGAATATGCTGGAAATTACTGAATTGTATGCTTTCGATAGCTGAATTGTGTGGCACGTGGTAATATACGTGGTTTACATAGCAATACCACACTGCACCCAGCCTCTACAATCCCTCGGCCTAGGCAGTAACCAGAGTGACTAGCTCATCTCCAACTGTCTAGGACATTCCCATTCTTATCAGTAAAGTCATATGTCTAGGACAAACCAGGAGAGCTGATCATCTACTAGAGGTGACCTTCAACTTCTGCTATGGCCACCAAGAATCATAAAAACAGAGACAGCAAGCTGGCCACCCATACATCCTGGAACCATGAATCAGCTGTTAATGTAACACTCCCATGGAGGTGACAGGGAAGCTGAGCATGCATCTCCTAGGGAGGAAGGGAGCAGCTCCAGGCCCTGAGCTGGCAGAGCTGCCTACAAAGCTTTAAGTGAATTTCTGGCCACAGTTACTTACAATGAACTTGTGGCCCAGCAGTAAGATTGCCCCAGCCTCCCTTTTACCTTGGTTTGGGTACAACCAAGGCTGTAGGGAAGCTAGTCTCCACCCTGAATAGTGATTTTTTTTTATTCAAACATCATTTTCCCAGTTATAAATTTCACTTTTCTAATTAATTTTCTTAGTTATTATACAAAATAATGGGTTCCTTTGTGGCATTTTCATTCCCATATATTGTCATACCCTGCTCATATTTATGCACTGTTAATCTCTCTGAGCTCCCCTCTTCTCCTCACTTTTTACCTTCCTCCCTTCACAGGGATTTGATGCCATATACATGTATACATATATATGTACATATATATGCATAATATATAACTCATATTAGAAAACATGATATCTATCTTACCTGTTACATGATCTCTAGTCCCATCCATTATCCTGCAAGTGATATGATTTCATTCTTTGTATGGCAAAATAAAACTCTACTGTGTGATGTATCATATTGTTTTTATCAGTTAGTTGATGGGTGTTCAGGCTGGCTTCACTTCTTTTCTATTGTGAGAGGATCAGCAATAAATACGAATATCTGTATATCTTTGTGCTAGCTAAGCTAATGTAGGCTTCTCTGGATGTAGACACAGGAGTGGTAAATCTAGATCATATGGGAGCTCCCAGTCTTAGGTTTTGAGGAACCTCCAAACTTATGTCCTTAGGTACTAAACCAGTTTTCATTCCCATCAACAGTACATATGGGTTTCTCTTTTCCCAACATCCGCACGAGCATTTGCTGTGGATTGTTTTCTTGATGATGGCTACTCTGACTAGGGTAAATGGACTCTCAATGTAATTTTTAATTTGTGTTTCTGTGGCAGCTAAGGATGTTTAACATTAAGCACTTATTGACTGTTTGTATTGTTTCTTTGGGGAACTATTTCATTTGTCCATTTATTGATTAGACTTTTGGTACTTCATTTTTGGAGTGTTTTTATAGATTCTAGATACTAATGGCCTCTCAGATGTTAGCTGACAAAGACTTTTTTCTATTGACTGTCTCCTCATTCTGCTGCCTTTGTCCTTCTGCTGTTCGCTTCCTTCATTTCACACAGTCCTGCATTGGTAACTAATGATTTTCTATGCTATTGGAGTTCTTTGCAGTAAGCCCTTGCCTGAGTCCCCCATTGCTTCCCTTTAGCAGTTGTTGGTCTTATGGTAAGGTCTTTGGCTTTCAAGCAGGGTGAGAGATATGTATCTAGTCTCATTTTTGTACATGCAGAAATCTAATTCCCCCAGTACCATTGCCAACAAAGCTATCTTTTCTCCACTGTGTGTTGCTGAGACTTTTGTCAGCCACTGCACCCTCAGTTTCTCTCCAATTGGTGATTAAGCCCTGATCCTTGGGGAAGCAAGCATGGGGGTTATCAAAAGCTAGAGACAGATGGTCTTGGGGCCTCCCTGCCCTCCTGGGAAGGGTATATGTGCCTTTGTGCCAGCAACAATCCACCTAGACTAAGATGTCTACTCGGATGCCATGTCTCTGGAGCCATCCTGGAGGAGAAGGGGATGTTGGAAAGTTAGAGGGATCTATTTTTACCTTCATTTCTCTTTCCCTCAGTTGTGTCCTCTCTGGTTATTTATTTGTTTTGTGCTAGGAGGATACAGCGGTAGAAACCTGATTTATAATAAATCCTAAATTGTATTTATTTTTAAAAATTAAGTAGCTGTACTGGTGTGTGTTTATATCTGGATTGTCTGTTCTGTTCCATTGATCTATGTGTCTGTTTCCCACATAGCCATTTTAATCTGACCTGCCATTCCCTTAGCCCTCCCTTCAAAAACTCCCCTCCATCTCCATCAAAGTACCACCACGGCCTCAAGAGCTACACTAAGTGACCCAGGCAGAATGCTTTCCAAAGAGCAGATCTGAGAGGCTTAATGGTATTTGTTTTTCTAAAACACTTGCAATCATTTCCTATTTCTGTGATCCAATTTAAAACCTGCCCGATGCAGTGCAGCCCACCCTGAGAGCCTCTAAATGCTACTGAAGACTGGACCATCTCATAGCTGAGGGGGACAGCATTGGCTGTGGTCAAGGCTCTGCCCATGCTCCAGATATCTGACCTAGGAGGGAGCCCAGCCTGCCAGAATGGGTACCACATGGAGGCTGGGCTCCTATCACCCTTCATATGCGCTTTGTCCCAGCTAACCCAGAAATGTCTTGTTTCAGCTACAGGTAATTCTTTTCTAAATAGGTCTCATATCCTAGGAAGTATATAATATTTATTGTGTCTGCCATGGGCAAGAATCATAATGGGAAAATTTAATATAGTTCATAGAATTATTTTAAAACTTAAGTCAGATCATGTTACATCCCTGATCAAACCTTACTGGCTTTCCACTTTCTTTAGAACAGACTCCCAAACCTTTATCATGGCCCAAAACATGGTTTCTCCTCAAACTCGTATCCAACCACAGTCCTTCCTCCAGTTCGTGCTGAAGGCACGCTCCTGCCTCAGACCTTGGGACACTCAGCCTCTTTGATTCAGAATACCATTCCCCCAGATATTACTCTTGGGTCTCTCTCCTTCACTCTACCAGGTCACCACTCAAAGGTCACTTCTTTGAAGAAATCCTTGACTATAATTCAACTAAATAGCCCCCTTCTGTTATCCTCTACCTCCCCTTTTCATATAATCCATTGTTGTTTAAAACATTTGTTTGCTCTTTTGTCTGCCTCCTTTCACTGGAGCCTGAGCTACCTGCCATCTCCCAAACCTAGACTAATACCTGGGATGTATTTTGCACCTGTTCAAAAAGTATAGATTAAATGATGAAATTCATTCCTCCATAAGAGGCAGCATCTAGTCTCTGTCCACTTTGCAATGTAAACTGAGATTCAAGGAGGGCCTATCGCCAGTCCAAAGTCAAGGAACTAGTAAGTGACAGATACGGAGCATGAACCAAAATTTCCCTGATGCCAACTCCTATGCACTTTCCCTTACACCCTGTGCCTCGCCTCTGAAGCAGTCCTTTGTGGAACCGTGTGGGTGGAGAGCTTAAAAAGGAAGAGGCTCCTTGGAGAAATAAGGAACCGCCGCCCTCCTTCCCCACCTCCAGTTCTCAGATGATGTTTTGCGACATTGAAACTGGGGCAATACTAGTTAGGTTCCCTTATTAATCTTAAAGCCAAGGGCTTCTCCAAACTGGAAGAGAGGCTGCTGCTGGCAACAGAAAGCTAAAACACGCTTCAGAGTGACAGCAGTTATGCTAGTAAAGCCTCTGTACATTAGAAGAGAAAACTGGAAAGAGGGAGGAAACGAATGAACCATTAAAGATAAACCTAACATCTGAGAAAGTCAAGTCATGGCCTCATCCAAAGGAGATCCAGACAACCAATCAACCCTTTATTATCACACTGAGCCATGAACACTGTGTAAATATTTTACAGAATGCTAAAAATACCCTATGCATAAATATCTCAGAGTTCAATCAGGCCAGGAATCAGCAAGACTTTTCCATTAAGAAGCAGAGAGTAAATATTATAAGCTTCCAAGCTACATCTTTGGAACTTCTCACCTCTGCCATGGCAGCTGCAGATAGTGTGAAAATGAGTGAGTGTGTGTTCCAATAAAGCTTTATTCATAAGAATAGGAGGTGGGCCAGACTCAGTTCACACGATTTGTGTAGTTTGCCAACTGTTGATCTAGGCCAACATACTGTTGTGCCAAGTACGGAGAGACAAAAAAGACTTGTCATTGCCAGTGATGAGAGAAGGAGAAGAGAAAGGACCTTCAACATTCATCCAGTCAGTAAATATTACAGAGCACAAATTACATCAAGCTGTTCTGAACACAGGAGAGGCAGCAATGGAGACAATAAACGGGTTGTGAGATTTCCCAGATAGCGTCTTTCATTTCTGTTCAGCCAGGAGTAAAACAAAGGTGGGGGGGAATAAATGACATTATGTCAGACAGCTTTGATTCTATGAATAAAATGAAAACAAGATAATGTGGTAGAAGATAATTTGAAACACTAGGAGAGCTATCAAGGGACCAGGCAGGGCCACAGGGAGCTGCCATTCATTGAAAGATCACATTTATTAAGCACTGTGTGTAAGTACACACACACACACACACACACACACAAACTTATTCATTCTTCAGTCTTGTGTTGCATACATTTCCACCCTGATTATGGATACCTACAATGAATCAAGTGGGAAAAGGGACGGTGTATTTGTTCTCATTCTTTGAAAGGTTTCCACCCATGGTTGCTTGAGCTGTTGCTTTGGGCCTATGGCAGCACAGTGTAACATGGTGGGAGTGGCTGACAAAATAAATCTATTCCCATTCTGGCAGGAAGTGAAACAAAAGACAGACAGGAAGAGGGTGGTGTCCCAATATCCCTTTCAAAAGACACCCACACTGACCTAACTTTCTCCCAGGATTTTCCACCTCTTAAAGGGTCCACCACTGCTCCATAGCGCCACAGGCTGGAGACCGAGCCTTCAGCACGTAGACCTCTTAAGGGTTATTTAAAGTTCAAGGCAGAGCAATTTTGCTGAAGGAGGATGCCTATAAGGGCTGAAACAGTTGAGACGCTTGCTTACGTTGAGGCTCAGGTTGATTCTCCAGCCTCCGTTCCCCTCCAACCCCAGCGTCTGGGCCCTGTCTTTCTCTGGCATCCGTGCTTCCCAGCCATTTCACAGTGCAGTGACTCACAAGCCCCCTCAGGAATTTTAAAAGGCCATCTCTGCCTAACATGTTTAGTTCGGAGCTGGAACCTGTATTAAAATGCAGATTAAATTTTAACAAGATATAACAGCATCAAAACCTGCTTTGATGACCTGGTGCTTGAAATTACTGCCTCTTGCTCTTTAAAAATTAAATCAGTTTTTTTTTAAGTATTTCATTTTTTATTTCTAAACAAGTTGGAAGGGTTCAGGCTGCCACTTTCAAACATCTGTGCAAAGAAAACCTTCATGAATAATATTTATTTCCAACAAATGAGAATTCCAGAGTGAAATGTGCTTTTAAAAAAAATGCTGGTTTCTGATGTACTAGCGACACTTGGATGTGTTAAAGCAGAATTTACAGTGGCTACATGCTTCTTGCTGGTTTGATGAAGATGGTGATGAGGCAAACCCTGCTCGCTGCCCTCTTGAATACTGACTCGAGTGTGTTCATTATAATTCCTATTCTCAACCAACGGTCTATCAGGAGCAAAATATTAAACCGCGAGGAACCCTAGGAATAGCCTGCCACTAGAGAACAGTCACACCCACCAGACATGCACCTGACGCCTCCAACTGCTCCTGTAGATAGAAAAGCATATTGACATAGCATTCTGTATAGTGACTGCTGTAGGCTGGAAGTGGAGACTGAGATCGTCACTAGTTAATGAGAAGGCCCAGCCAAGCCCTGCTACTCAGGCCCATGCCTGCACAACAGGTCCTGAAGCCTGTTGGGGTGCCAAGAGAAGATCCCGTGATGATTGTCAACTTGACATGATCTTGACATGATCTTAGGAGTAAGTCTCTGGAATGCCTTCGGAAGGGTGTCTAGATTACATATTAATTAAACTGGGAAGATCCACTTTAATTGTGGGCTGTACTATATCATGCACTAGGATCCCGGTCTGGGTATAAACCCAGAAAGCAAGCTGGGCACTAGCATTTATCACCCCCCTCGCCTCCTGGCTCCCAACACAGAGTGACTAGGAGCCTCCAGCTCCTGCTGCCCTGACTTACCCACCATAATGGACTGTGTCCTTGAACTGTGCGACAAAATAAGCCCCTCCCTCTCTCCATTTCTTTTTTCATTTCTTCTTTCCTCCCCTCTTTTCTTCCTTCCTCTCTCCTTCCCTCCTGTTAATCCCACAGATTCCATGAGAAAGACTCCCAATGCCTGGCCAAATTAATTGAAGCAAGTGTTTTTATTTGTGTGCATGGGCTGTTTCTCCCTAAGGCAGAGTTCAAGAGATCAGCATTGGACATGGAGGAGATAAGGGTTTTTATAGCTCAGGAGTAGGAGGTTTCCAAACATGAATTTGGCAGACAAATAGATGGGGTTACAGAAGGAGACATAAGCATAGGAAACTGGTTATAACACACTCACGAAACAAAGACATGGTTGCAAGATGGTCATAAATAGGTAGGCATAGCAACCTTTTGACAAAAAAGGCATGGTTGCCCTTTCCTGGAACAGGCAGAACAGAACCATATGTAGTTAAGGTTACAGGTCAGCATAACCCAATTCTTGACAAACAGGGGTTTAATCATAAATAGTAATTAACTTAGTTTGTCTTTACTATAAGATGGCTTTCAAGCCTAAGATGGAGGCAGGATGGCTTATCATTCCCTTTCTTCGTTCCTTCCTTCTTCAAGTCCACTTATCAGCTGTCTTGTCATGGCAATGGGACAAATAACTCCCACACCCTTCTCCTCGGGGAGACCCTGCCCCGGCACCATTCTGAGAGTAGAAACCCCTAGGATTAGAAACCTCAGCTGCTTTTGTCTCCTCGGCCCGCCCTGTCACGTACTTCTCCACACACTGCAATGTAGCCATCCCATAATGGCTCCCTGATGGCTCTGGAGATTGACTTGTTTTCAGTTGTTCCTGGTGGCCATGAATTCCCATGCATTGGATCTGAGTATATCACTCCCCCCTTTTTTTTAGTAACTCACATGGCAACAAAAACCTCTTTCTTCTTTCATAAAGAAAGCTAGGATGGAAGGAAAGCCCAAAACAACATCAACAATCATTGAATTCTCCAACAACCACTGACAGTTTTTAAATTATGAAAGGCTCGAGCCAGAAAGGATTCTCAGAGGCCCGTGGTCCAGGCTTCTGCCTTCAGCCAATCGTGGCTGAGCTCCTGCATCTCCAGCCTGAGCATCCTGAAGCCCAGAGCTCACAAGCCTGGAGGCCCAGAAACCGGAATCCTCAGGGCAGAGTACAGGAGAGTCGGCCTTGCCCTCCACTGCAGTAACTACGGTCTCCACTGTATACTTCACAGGATGTCAGGAAGGCCAGCAGAAAGTTATCTACGCAGCAGCACGGGTGGGGGGGAGGGGGAGCAGTGTGCCGTGGACCATAAATCAGAACATATTGCATCTCTCAGAGTGAAGTTCTCGGCATCCCTTTGTTACCATCTCTCAGTCAGCTGTAGAGAAAGGTTTTGTTTTTGTTTTGGGTTTTTTGTTGTTGTTATTGTTGTCGTCATTTTTGCTTTTTGCATTTTATTTCTGGTGCCATGGAAGCCAAAAGATAGTGTTAGATCCCCTGGAACTGGAATTACAGACTGTTGTTAAGCTTCCATGTGGGTGCTGGGAACCAAGCCTAGGTCCCCTGCAAGAACAAAGAGTGCTCTTATCTGTGGCGCCCACTCTCCAGGTGGGTGACTTGATGCCACCATTATTAGCTGTGTAACCTTAAGTAAGTCACTTATCCTCGCTGAGTACCCATGTTCTCATCTGTAGAATGAAAATGTTAGTACCTAACCCAGTGGTCCATTCATGAGACAGTGTCTATAGAGCACAGTAGGTCTCCAGAAATAGTATTGCTTACAGGTTCATCACAAAAGCAAGTTACTAAGGACACATTTTATCTCTTATTCTCCACAGAATGGACAGTTCTATTGCTTCTAATTGTTCCTAATCCCTTAATCACTGATTTTTAAAGTATATATGTATGTATGTATGTATGTATGTATGTATGTATGTATGTATATATGTATGTATGTATGCATACATACATTTGGTTTTTCAAGACAAGGTTTCTCTGTGTAGCTTTTGGAGCCTGTCCTGACTCCAGACTCACTCTATAGACCAGGCTGGCCTCAAACTCACAGAGATCCGCCTGCCTCAAGTGTTGGGATTAAAGGTGTGTGCCACTACCACCCTGTTCTTAATCACTGATATTTCAATTTTATTTTTATATTTTATGAGTGTGGACATTTTGCCTGAATGTGTCTGTGCACTACATGTATGCTATGCCTGAGAAGGTCAGAAGAGAGTGTCGGATCCCCTGGAACTGGAGTTATAGACCATTGTTAGCTTCTATATGGGTGCTGGAAAGCAAACCCAGGTTTTCCAGAAGAGCACCAAGCCACTGCTCTTAATTCTGAGTCATCTCTCCAAGCCCTAATCACTTAACTTTAAGTGAGAAATTCCAGAACTTTTGGGGAGTTCTTAACCTTATTAAGACCCTATTAAAAATACCTGATCTTACTCGTGAGAAACATTACCAGAAAATTTCCACACAGTTTCAAGAGATCAGGAAACTTCCAGATACCTGCCCACATGCTGTCCGTCTCCCCAAAGAGTCCCTGAGTCTTTTTTCGGGACTCTGTAATGATCCCTACCTCCCAGAAGGCAGCACATTAAAAGAAATACCGTGTCTATAGAATCTGACTTCCAAGGACTTGACCCCCCATGGTGACTTGCATTGAAATGTCTCTCAGGCCCAGAGATCTTGGGGAAGCCGGGGATTTAAGCAGAAGTAATCAAGCTGAAGAGAGATGCTCCTCTGCACAGTCCAAAAACAATCACCAACTGAGGACTTTCAAAATGTCAGGCTCAGTTTATCAGAAATCTTTCCCAGCTAAGAGGCATTAACAGCCCCAACCCCAAAGGAGAGGGCTGAGTTAGACCCGGGGATCTCACAGTGCTGGTGGGGGTGGGGAAGAAGACACAGTAAGGAACTTACAGTGGCAGCTCCTTTAATAGTATTGCTAAGACAGAGGGACTGTAGGTGGGTGCACCCCTCATGGTCCTGACTTCCTTGCTCATGTTCTCCCTCCTTCTGCTCCTCATTTGGATCTTAAGAGCTCAGTCCGGTACTCCAATTTGGGTCTCTGTCTCTGTCTCGATCCATTGCCAGATGAAGGTTCTAGGATGATATGCAAAATATTCATCAGTATGGCTATAGGATAGGGTCATTTCACGTTCCCTCTCCTCAGTTGCTCAAGGTACTAGCTGGGGACATCTCTCTGGACACCTGCGAGCCCCTCTAGAGTCAAGTCTCTTGCCAACCCTAAGATGGCTCCCTTAATTAGGATATATATTTCTCTGCTCCCGTGTCCACCCTTCCTTTATCCCAACCATCCCATTCCCCCAAGCTCCCCCAATCCTCCCCTTCTCACGTTTCTCACCCCATTTCCCCTTAGCCCCATGCCACCTCACGCCCAAGTTCCCAGGTTTTGCCCTGCAATCTTGTCTACTTCCCAAATCCAGGTGGATGAGTATATGTTTTCTTTGGGTTCACCTTCTTATTTAGCTTCTCTAGGATCACAAATTATATGCTCAATGTCCTTTATTTATGGCTAGAAACCAATTATGAGTGAGTACATTCCATGTTCATCTTTTTGGGTCTGGAATACCTCACTCAGGATAGTGTTTTCTATTTCCATCCATTTGCATGCAAAATTCGTGAAGTCATTGTTTTTTACCGCTGAGTAGTACTCTAATATGTATATATTCCATACTTTCTTCATCCATTCTTCCATTGAACGGCATCTAGGTTGTTTCCAGGTTCTAGCTATTACAAATAATGCTGCTATGGACATAGTTGAACAAATGCTTTTGTCATATGATAGGGTATCTCTTGGGTATATTCCCAAGAGTGATATTACTGGATCTCAGGGTAGGTTGATCCCGAATTTCCTGAGAAATTGCCACACTGATTTCCAAAGTGGTTGCACAAGTTTGCATTCCTACCAGCAATGGATGAGTGTGCCCCTTACTCCACAACCTCTCCAGCAAAGGCTATCATTGGTGTTTTTGATTTTAGCCATTCTGACAGGTGTAAGATGGTATCTCAAAGTTGTTTTAATTTGCATTTCCCTGATCACCAAGGAGGATGAGCATGACCTTAAGTGTCTTTTGGTCATTTGAATTTCTTCTGTTGAGAATTCTCTGTTCAGTTCAGTGCCCCATTTTTTAATTGGGTTAATTAGTATTTTAAAGTCTAGTTTCTTGAGTTCTTTATATATTTTGGAGATCAGACCTTTGTCTGTTGCAGGGTTGGTGAAGATCTTCTCCCAGTCAGTGGGTTGCCTTTTTGTCTTAGTGACAGTGTCCTTTGCTTTACAGAAACTTTTCAGTCTCAGGAGGTCCCATTTATTCAATGAGGCCCTTACTGTCTGTGCTGCTGGGGTTATACATAGGAAGTGGTCTCCTGTGCCCGTATGTTGTAGAGTACTTCCCACTTTCTCTTTTATCAGGTTCAGTGTGTTCAGCCTGATATTGAGGTCTTTAATCCATTTGGACTTGATTTTTGTGCATGGCGATAGATATGGATCTATTTTCATTCTTCTACAGGTTGACAACCAGTTCTGCCAGCACCATTTGTTGAAGATGCTATCTTTCTTCCATTCTTTTAGCTCCTTTATCAAAAATCAGGTGTTCATAGGTTTGTGGGATAAAATCTGGGTCTTCTACTCTATTCCATTGATTGACTTCTCTGTTTTTATGCCAATACCAAGCTGTTTTCAATACTGTCGCTCTGTAATAGAGTTTGAAGTCAGGGATGGTAATGCCTCCAGAAGTTCCTTTATTGTATAAGATTGTTTTGGCTATCCTGAGTTTTTTGTTTTTCCATATAAAGTTGATTAATGTCCTCTCAAGATCTGTGAAGAATTTCAATGGGATTTTAATGGGGATTGCATTGAATCTATAAATTGCCCTTGATAGAATTGCCATTTTTACTATGTTGATCCTCCCAATCCAAGAGCATGGGAGATCCTTCCATTTTCTGGTATCCTCCTCAATTTCTTTCTTCAAGGACTTAAAGTTCTTGTCAAATAGATCCTTTACATCCTTGGTTAGAGTTACCCCAAGATATTTTATGCTATTTGTGGCTACCTCGATAAGTCTTATTGCCGATGTAGCAATCCAAATCAGACCAAATCAAACCAAATTTTAAAAATCCCAGGTTTAATGGATACAATGCTCTCAGATGATTTTCCAGGCCCCTGAAGAGGAGATGGAAAGGAAGACCAGAAAACCACGTGTCTGTTTTCTAGGGGGAAGCTTAAGTACCCTGAGGGAGTGGTCTTGAGCATCTCTGGGGGAGGGGTCATCATTTGATGGGCTTTTTTCGAAGCAGCAGGGTTTGAAGAGAGATGGGAGACTGGGCTTCGGGCGGAGCATCCTCCCAAACATTCCAGACTCTCTGAGTATATGGATGCCAGGGACTGGGCTGAAGCTTCCTCCTGAACAACAACTACTTTGGGGCAAGTGGGGGAAAAACAAGAGTTTTTTTTGTTGTTGTTCATTCTGACTGGCCTGTGTCTGGTTAATTATAATCAGGGAGATCGTTCTATAAGGAAAGAAAAACCAATGGGTTGAGCATCTGTGAGCTGGAAGCATTTTACAGAAACTCAAACCTCACACTCCCATCAGGAAGACAGTATTCTTGCCCTCGTTTATAAGATGGAAAAGTTCAACTTATTGTTTATAGTCACCAACAGAGCTTGGAGATTTAAACACAAATCGCTGGGACACTCCAGTCAGCAAACCTCTGAACAGAAAGGCAACTTCAACCTCGAAAGCCTTAGTGCTACAGCCAGAGAGAGCTCAGAAGTCAGAGGCACAGTATAGGGAGGATATTTCTCCTCTGTAGTCAGCAGGAGAGATTTTACTTAAGGTTACTGCATGGGTTGGCAAGGAGACTTGGTGGGTAAGAATGCCCTTTGTACAAGAAAGAGCACCTGAGTTAGGGTCACCAGCTCCCAGGTAAAAGCTCAGGCGTGGCTATGCACACCTGGACCACAAGCACTGGAAGTGTGTTAGAGATGGGTGTTTACTGGGGCTTGGAGGTCACCAATCTAGTCCAAAAAGGGCTCCAGAGCCAGTGAGAAGAACTGTCTCAAGAAAATACGACAAAGAGCAATAAAGACGAGCAACCGATGGGGACACACATGGGGACATACACATGAACAGACAGGCGGGCAGGCACATACACACGCAGGACATGTAAAGGCTGCTAAGATGAAAGAGAGGTCGAGTCAACTCCAACTAGGACAGCTGAAGACTTAAAACTAAAGGGCAGCATGAAGGAATATGTAACATTACTAAAAAAAAAATGTGGTTAGATAAGGAGCATGGGATGGGCTCAGCGAGGATCTTGCTTAGATACAAAAGGGTATCAAGATGGAGAGAATCCTCAAGAAACTGGCTTAGCAGGGATTTTGCTAAAAGTGGCCTCAGCAACCCAAATACAGACAGGCCAAGGCTGGGGTCTGCTCAGAGAGGCTGGCAGGCCTCTGGAGATCCTGATGGAGGTTTAATCAAGGTAGAAGTGCTGATCAAAAAATGTCTAGTTCTCCACATTTTGTGATGGAGCTCTGCAAGTCTCTGCAGGAGGTAGAATCTTCCCACCCTTTGTATCTAGACTTGCCTTGCCCTGGTATAATTTGTTTCTAATGGTAGAAAATGTTAGAGGTAATTCTGGCATCTGGATCTAGAGATGCCCTTGTTCTGTCTCCTCTGTCTAACTCTTCTCTCTCTCTCTCCCCCGCCCCATCCCCCACTGTTTCCTCCCACTCCTGTCCTTTGTCCTTTTTCCTCTCCTCTTCTGCCATATTATCACTCTTGGTTTCCATCCATCTTTCTCTATCTCCCTCTCCATATCCCAAACCATCCCAAGAAGTTTGTCTGGCTTTTCCTCACCTCTGTCCTTCATGAGTTTTTATGCCTCCAGTCTCCTATGGGTTTTTATGGTATGACTTACAAAGAAGGCATGGGAAAGAGCAAACTAGAGGTCAGAAGACAGAGCTCCCAGCCTTAGGTTGGTTCAGGAAAAGGCTGCCCTGGAGAATGTGGGGAACACATGGTAAAGGAGAAACAAAGCCTGGTACAAGAGGGGCTTGTCAGTTCTCCTGGTGACAAGGAAAAGAGAGAGGGCCAAGTGGGAGGATGGGGGGAAAATAGCAGGAAAAAATACCGCTGAGAATCCTCAGGGAGCAAGTGTTCTGGAATAGTTGCCAAGTGAGAGGTTCTCAAGGAGGCTGTGAAGTATAGGGGGCTTAGCGTAGGAGGGGACTTGGGTGACTTTACTGTGCCGATTGAATTCAATTGCTCTTTGAGAAAAGACAAGGACTCCTGTTTAGCCACCTCAACTGCTGGAATCTGCTCTTTAAAAGACAATTCAGTGAGAGCAATTGGACAAGAGAGCCTGGATCTTATGAGGGAAAGACACATTACATCGGTACCTAATCCACATGGTTTCTGCTTCTTTAGTAGCCACTCGATAAATGGCAGCTTATCAATATTATTCTTCCACACTGGCTTTCTGCTCCAAACCAAGGACTGCCTCCTCCTAAGAAAGAACAGCGTGCAAGTCTCTCTTCCAATCTCTCCAGCCTCATACCCTTCTGTCTCACTTTCAAGATGTTTGTTTCAGTATGGCTAAAAAGGAAGACATCTTGACTGTGTCAAAACAAAGCAAAGAGAAGAGGAACATTGCTTGTGTATCCAGAACTTTCTCACAAGTAAAGCAAAACTTGCTTTAGAAGCAGTCCTGTCACACGCGTGAATCAGAATCCAGAAGGTACCTGCTGATCTTCCCGGGTTTTTATGTCACAGAACAAAGAATTGGGCCAGAGACGCACAGAGTGGCTGTAGCGGCTGTTAACAAAGAGAACAATCATGAGTGTGAAACTGGACCAGAGAGCTGGGAAAGATCCAAGGCTCAAATGACCAGAGCCCCTGAGAAGTGAGACCCTTTGAGTCATTTACATAGCACCTTCCTTGTCCCCAGTTTGGAGATTGAGGGCTATCCTGTTACAGGCCACCATGTGCAGGAGAGTCTCTAGTCTTTCTCCCAGCTGGCTTCTTTCATGGGTTGATTTTGATGCCCCTGCTGCCTCACCCTCCTCTCCCTCCACAGCCTCTAGTACTAACTCATTTTCCACTGACTTTCAGCCAATCATACCAACCAAGCAGTCCGCTGGGGTTTGCTGTTTGTGAGCTTGTGGGTGTTAAAGAGACGTGTGTGTGTGTGTGTGTGTGTGTGTGTGTCAGATAGACCAGCAACACAAAAGACCTCCCAACCCTAATAGAGTCATTGTGATTTCCACAAATGGCAAGCAATCCAGGAACGGCCTGTGGGCTCAGAAACCATTGTATCACATCTACAATCTCTTTCCTCTTTCTATTTCTTTCTCTCCTTTTTAAAATTTAATTGACAATAATTGAACATATAAGGTGCAACATTTGTATACATGGATCCATTCATTATACAATGATCAATCAAGGTGATTAGTATAGCCATCTCGCTATCTATTTAGCATTTCCTTCTGATGTCAGCATTCAAAGCACATTTTCTATCTTGAGGTGCATATTATTGTTGAGGGCAGTGCCCCAACTGTGCAGAAGAGCACTCAAAATTATTTTACATATCTGCTTGTAGCCTTGACCCCTTGACCAATCTGTTTCCCTCCCCTCATCCATTTTCCAGTAAGGCTTATTTTAGTCTGTATTTCTAAGATGCCATTTTTAAATTATCATACATAACATTAGGCTTCATTATGGCATTTTCAAGTAAAATCTGTCTTTGTTGATCCTTACCCCCATCTCTTCTTGCATGCTGTGACTCCTCCTGTCCCCTCCCCCCCACCAGATTTTCCTCTCCGATTTTATTTCCTGTGTGTCCCATTACCCTCCCCCCTCCCTCAGCACCCCTCTTTTCCCTCTAATGGTTTCATTTGTAGTAGTTTCAGAGCCGATACCCACACTCGCCCACGCCTACACATACACACATACAGAAACAGTACAAGCTGGACTCCACACTGAGAGCGAGCACATGGCGTCTGTCTTTCTGAGTCACCTTTATTACCACTTTTCAGTTCCATGCATGTTCCTTCAGAGTTCATCACTTTGTTTTTCTTTCCAGCTGAATAAAATTCTATTGTGTATACCTGCCTCATTTTCAGAATCTGTTCATCTGCTGATAGACAGCCAGGCTGCTTCTGTTCCCCCTACAAGCTTTTTTTTTTTTAGTGTACATTCATGGTATTTTCTGTCATTTTCTATTTTCTTGATTAACATGCTGTTATACCATTGCAATCACATGAAAAGGAACCTTAAGTATGTTTCCGATGTACAAAATGTTCTTATAAACAACAACAAATTACCAGTCTCAGCATCCTCCAGGGCAAGTGGGTACCCTCTCTAGGTTCTGGAACTCTCTAGGCCTTGCCAGAGAATTAGCAGTCGTTTTGTCCCAGGAGTCGCTTACATCAAGTGTTTCCTGAGAGACTCCCAGCACCGTGAAGGCCTATGACGCAGATAGGCCAGGATAGCAGCTAGCAAACCCTCCCCCAGACTGGCCAACTTTAGTTCAACTCTACTGTTTACATCACTGCAGACAATTTGTCCCTTGGCTCCAGGCCTCAGTCCCTCTTACTGAACAAAGACAGAGTGTGGTGGTTAAATGGTCCCAGAATTAAGCCGAGTCAGGAGCAAGGGGTGGCAATTTTCTGGCCTCAAGCTAGCAAGGAGGGTACCCTCAAAACAAAATGTAGACCTATGCCCTTGTATTAGGTGTTGAGGGGCTGGAGCAAGAGATGAGTCGAACAAAGGGGGGCTTCCTGCCTAGGATCTTCCAAAAACTGCTTGCTGGGAAGCCCGTTAGAATACACACTGTGCCAGACACCCAGACGGCCTCGGATTGCCGGGATCATATGAGGTCTTTAAGTTGTCAACCCCCAAAACCACATTACAAAAGACTCCTTTTCCTTCTCTCCATTATGCAAATCATCCTGGTGCCTATTGATTGCATTTGCATGTGAAGAGGGACACTAGGTTTGTAACTGATGCATTTGCATGTGCGGGTTTTTTTCCCAATCCGTTTGCAGGAGGGAGGTGATTACAGGCACAGGTATGGAAACATTACTGTCTGCGGCTAATAGAATTTGGCACCTCCGGAGGGTAAGTGCAGTCTGACAGTGGGATTATTACAGGCAGGTGGGAGTGGAGCTGGAGCAGACACAGCCCCTCCTAACAGTCTTCATCAAGAATTCTTGCCGCAGGCTGTGACCCAGCCTGGGGAACTCACCCAGAGCAGAGAGGTAAATTCTTCACTGGAGAGACGCTGGCCCACCCTGCCCTGGGTTCGCATGCTGAACAGCTTCCTTCTCCTTCCACCCTCAGCATTGTGTTTCCCTGTGTCCTGACAGAAGTCATCAGAAAGCGATCACATTATGTCTGCGTGTTAGCAAAGCCACTAACTCCTAGGCTTGGCTAGGCAGAAACAGAAAAAGGCCGCACAGCTTTTAACTAACATCTCCTCCATGCTTTGCTCTTTAAAGCCAGAGTTAATGCTATGCCTCATCTGCATCCAACATTTGAATTCACCCATTAAGTTCTAAAGGCTATAGCACCTTTTGTCAGCCTGGTCTCCGATAAAGACGCAATTCTTTCAGAAGTACATGTCCCTTCTCACAGAACCTAATTTCCTAAAACACATTTTCCCTAAATATGAGATTTCTGCATACAGGATATCAGGTGACTTCTCTTCCGGTTGTCCCCAAGAAAATACAGAGAAAGGGCACAATGGTGGCAGAAGTCCTGAGGCTGGGAATGAACAGTTTCCCATCCCTCCCCACAGTCCTATGTAACAGTTGTGAAAATAGAACTTCTGTTGTCTTTGGGTAGCTGTTTTGTTTGTGTGTTTGTTTGCATGTGTCTGGATATGTGCTGTGAATGTATTTGTGTGTGCGATGCATGTGCATATATCTGCACATGTATGTTCTTATGTGCAGGTGCTGGACAGGCCAGCTGTGCTTAGCTAGCCAGCTTGCTCTGAAGATGGTGTCGCCAACTCCCCTGTGGGAGTGGTTACAGGTAGCATGCTCACTGGACATTCACGGGGATGCTGGAGAGCTGAACTGTTTCTTACACCTGCTTTACCCACTGAGGCTTCTCCCCGGCTCCTTATTGTTTGTTTGATTTTTATCGTTTTCTCAAATTCTACTGAGGTAGAAAAAAATAATAAAGGCAGTGAATGAGAGAGGTTGCAGGCTCTCCAAGAGACAACTTAAAACTTTCACACGACAGCCTGTCGGCAAAAACTGCTTGTCACTGCTTGGCTAAAAATGAACCAGAAAAGCAACGTGGGACTTGTGACTGTCAGGAGGAAGAGAATGAACCCTGATGGCAGGGGCTTTACACTGACTGTAAAGCCAGCAGGTGAACTGATGGCAGGGAACACAATTAGCAGTTTGTTCCCAGCCCAAAGCTAGCAAAGGCTAGAAGGCAAGTCCTTGCTGGTGAATGCCATTGACTGTCTCCTGCATCAGAGAAACTCCTGCTAGGGTTGGCAGCGAGCAGGTGGCTCAGGAGGACACTGGAATGGATGGCTAGGGACTAAGGTATTATTAGATGGACAGACAGAAAAGGGCACAGCAACACAGAGGAGAGTTCAGCCCTCCCCCCTTCACACACACCAGAGACAGATAGCATATCAGGGTCTCTGGAGTGAATCGGAGCAAATGTGGCAGAGGAGCCCCTTTTGTTACCTTTTTGAGGATGGGAGCAGGGGTTTCCCAACAAGAGCCTGTATCCAGGCTCCCAGATATCCTTGAAGGACTCAGATGGGAGATGGGGAACAGGATCTGGCACTTCCAAGTGATGAATCTTAGGGCTCACAATGTCCCAGTAGAGGTCCTGTCAGTATTTGTGAGTGTTGGGTAAGCTTAGGCTGGCAGCAGCTGGACATTAACATTATGTTCTCAAAACACCCATCCTAAAGTTCGGACCACACAGAATAGCTTCAAAGTCCAAACCAAGAGTGGTAGGATGTGGCTAATCATTTTCTTCTCCATTAGCTCCAGAAGGTGTCGTGCAGTTTTCAGGTTCAAGGCTCAGGATCTCTGCACCATCTGTTAGTCCAAGACTCTGAGACTGTTCTTTGTTCTTGTCTCCATCTGCCCATCTTGCTAACTGTGCAAGATGTATTTTATTTCCAGAGTTCATTTCATTGGAAGCTAGGAGATATATATATGTTTTGTTGTTTGTTTGTTTTTTGGTTTGGTTTGGTTTTTGAGACAGGGTTTCTCTCCTTTGGAGCCTGTACTGGAACTCGCTCTGTAGACCAGGCTGGCCTCAAACTCACAGAGATCCTCCTGCCTCTGCCTCCCACATGCTGGGATTAAAGGCATGAGCCACCACTGTCCGACCTATATTTTAAAAAAGAAGGAGGAGGAGGAAGGAGGTAAGGAATGAAGGAAGGAAGGAAAGGAGCAAGGAAGAAGGAAGGAAGGAAGGAAGGAAGGAAGGAAGGAAGGAAGGAAGGAAGGAAAAAAGGAAGAGAGGAAATGAAGGAAGGGAGGAAGGGGAGATGAAGGAAGGAAGGAAAAAAGGGAAGGAAGGAAGGAAGGAAGGAAGGAAGGAAGGAAGGAAGGAAGGAAGGAAGGAAG
>JABTXL010000888.1:1339690-1353494 GCA_025134845.1 Neodon shergylaensis
AAGGAAGGAAGGAAGGAAGGAAGGAAGGAAGGAAGGAAGGAAGGAAGAAGGAAGGAAGGAAACCATTTGATCTCTATTTCAATCTAGAAGAGGTGTACCTAACATTAAGCCACCTCACTGGGGGGTCCAAGTGATTTTAGTTGCCCCATAATGGAGTCACCATACGGGAAGAAATGAGTGGGGTTGATCCTTAGTTCAAAACCAGCAATAAAGCTTTGGGTCTCCCTTATTTATTTGTCCATCTATCTTCCTTTGCATGCCTTTCTAATTTTTCACTAATATATAAGAACATAAAAATTATACATATGAATGGGATGGCATGTAGTTTTCAGTACTTGTATGTCTTCTGTTTTATTTCAATAGAGTTAAATACATTTATCTCTTCAAATATTTTTTTTATTTCTTTGTAGTGAAAACCTTCAAGGTTCTTGGTTCTGAGTTGATCAGTAGAAGTACTTTCCCAGAGTTGCTTTGGACTCAATAGCCAGGCCTTATAGGCCAAGCAGCCAACATCAGAATGATGGCTAATATGTATACAATCCGTCCAGTGTGCAGTAAACAAGGCAAAATATTTGAAAACAACCTTATGTTTCCTTTTTTTTTTCAAATGAGGAGTCTACAGATATCAACTAAGGAACACAGCAAGAAGGGCCTTCAGAAACCAGTGGGGAAAGTTTCAAAGAAAGAGTCAGGGGCTGGAGAGATGACCCAGCAGTTAGGAGCACTGACAGTTCTTCCAGAGGAATAGATTCAGTTCCCAGCACCTACATGCTTGCTCCCAACCATCTGTGACTCCAGTTCCAGGGGATCTGATGTTCTCTTCATGTCTCAACAGGAATCAGGCACTGACCTAATACATAGACACACATGCAGGCAAAACACCCATCCACATAAGTAAATAGATAAAAATTAAATTACAAGAAATAGTTTTTGTTCAGAACAGCAAAGAAGGAAAGTTTTAAGAATGCTGTCACTTTTTGTCACTTAAGCTTCCTTTTTAGCTTTTAAACTGTATAACACAAAGTTCTGATTGAGACAGTGATTTCCTACCCCACTGTCCAAAGTACAGTTGTTTGAAGTCGTTGATTGATGCATCCAGACACCTGAGAGCCAGAGGTTCAGGTGAGTCTCTCTGAGGAAGTTGTAGATTCCCACCGGGAGCTCTGAATTCCAGATGGAAGTCTGGGGAGACCCACACAATGATACTGCTGAAAAGGCAAGCCCTGCCTGAAGAATCCTTGCCTCTGTCCTTCGTCCTCGTCTCCATTCACCATGCACCGCCCCACCTCCTAAACCATCATCTCACCTTTCCACTCAGGTTCATCTCAATCATCTCCGTGCCGATGACCCAGCTGACGTCGCCAGCAAGACCACGGTCCTGAGCTTCTTCTGCCTCCCATACTCTGAGGACTTCAACAGTGAAACTGACCAACGTTCAGTAACAAAACTGTTAAAGACAAAATGTCTCCAGGCTCCACTGGAAGTAAGTTTGAAATAACATTCTTCTTCTTGTTGTTGTTTTGCTTTCCTAGAAAGAATTTCTTCTTGTAGCCCCGGCTATCCTAGAATTCGCTCTGCAGACCAGGATGACTTCAAACTCACAGAGATCTTCCTTCCTCTGCCTCCTGAGTCCTGGGATTAAAGGCACATGCTGCCACCACCACCACCTGGCAAAAATAATTTCTGAAGAATAAACATAGAGAGCCAGTGGGTAAAGGCACGTGGCCACACAAGCCTGGGAAGCTGAGTTTGATTACCCATCCTATGTTGAAATGGGAGGATAGAACTGACTCCACAAAATCCTCTGACCTTCATACATGTGTCATGGCTCATGCACCTACGCACACATATCATACACACCCAGAGTAATGACAATAATAACCAGATATGCACAGAAGGTGACTCATGCTGTCCATAACCCTCTTCGTCTTCTCAAGCTCAAACTCCTGCGTCGAGCATCGCTCCCATCAGAAGCGTGCAGCCTGAGAAGAATGAGTTAGCCTATACCTGTACCAAAGACCCTAACACCTCCCTTCTCGCCATCCACTCAACAAACAGCAGCTCCCCTGTGCTTTTTACAATTGCTGTGATGATATGTCTGCCAGCCATGACTTGAAAGAGAAGAAATTTCATTTGGGCTCACTGTTTTAGAGGGTTCAGCCCACACCTGCGCTACCTCTAGAGCCTGGGAGAAACTACATAGTTGTGAGAACCTATTGCTAGGACCTCAAGGAGGACAGGAAGTAGAGATCAGAAGCAGGTCCTGGGGGCTTGGGATAGCCTTCAAATGTTGCCAGGGATCTACTTCCTCCAAGTGAACACCGTCTACCATCTGGGGATCGAGTGTTGAACATGAACTCATGAACAGGCATTTCATATTGAAAGCCATGGCAACGCCTCTAGGGTGAACAACTCCAGGAAGCACCTTTGCCCACCTTACCCTCCTTGCCAACTGACTAAGAGACAGACTTATGAAAAATTCCTGTATTCTTGAAAGATGAGTCAATACAACTTTTTCTTGGCTGGGTGTGGTAGCTCAGGCTTGTAAGCAGTTGGGAGGATAAAGTGAGGGGGAGTGTTTACTCAGGTAATCTTGTGGGTGAGATTAGCTTTGTTTGGGACGCGTTGTTATCTCTGCGAGAACACTTGACACCAAGCAAGGGCTCCCCCACACTTTATCCTTCCAAACGCTCAAGCTCCAAACTTTGGTACATGGTTAGAGATGGGTACATATCACTTCTTTCTCTCACTTCCCACATCCAACCTGTTGTGGGGTCCTGTAGCTTTTGCCTTCAGAATACACACCGAATTCAACCACTCTCCCCAAATCCCACTGCTGGGCAGCCTGGTCCAGGCCCACATCATGTCTCCTTGGATTGGTGCAGATGCTCCCCGCAAGCTATCTTGTGCATTCCCCGCCTGCCATCATCTTAGGGTGTCCTTTCCCCGATGGACTTTATTTCCATAGCCTATGGGCCTTCTCCCTCCACTAGAATACAAGACAGGCCTTGGTGTCCAGTCCCAGCTCCTTAGAACTGCATCCTTTGGAGATAAGTACTTTGGAGAGCCAGGCAGTGGCCTCAGTATTTTATTGTAGTTGCTAAACACCCGTGTCCCTAAGTTGCTAAGAAAACTGTGAGTTACAGATTCAGTTATTTGCTCAGTTTTACAGCTAACGAGTCACTGATGGGGAATTTGCCTGTGGGCTCATGTGACTCGGAAACATCAAATAGCAAGCATGATTTCTGAACCAAAGAATCATTCCTCTTGTATTTCACAGACATTAGTAAGGAGATGCTGCCGCCTGTCTACTATACAGCCCAGGTTTGTAATGAAAGAGATTAGGTGGATCTAAGGAGGCTAGGTATGGACAGCAGCCATGGCCTCTGCCCCTTCACCAGGGAGCTGTGTTAGCCCAGGGTCCAGGAGCTTGTCAACCCATTAGCTTCACCTTCAGCAGAAGCTTAAAGACACTCAACTACGCCTCATCGACTCAGCAGGGGGTGGGGAGAGGGGCCGGAGAGCATTTGAATGCCTGGTCTCCAGCTGTTTGAGCCTTAATCTCCCCAGTGTAATAAAAGGAATCAAATAAAACTTACTCAAGAAAGCTATCTTGGCTCCTAAAAGAAACCTCTGTGATTCTTAAAACGAACTACTATTATTCTCCAAGTCTTGCATGACCTCATTTATAGCAATGACCTTCACAAGGTACCTTAAAGGAACTCTTATGGTTTCCTTAAAGAAGTGAAAAGATTCAAACTTACCTTAGAGGTACAGGTCTGCAATCCCAGCAATTAGGAAGGCTGAGACAGGAGGATTATAAACTCAAAGCCTGCCTGGAATAAAGAGTGGGTACAAGATGAGCTTGGACAACTTAGTAAGCCTCTGTCTCAAATGTAAAATGTGAAGAGGGTTGGGGATCTAGCTCAGTGGGTAGAGTGCTTGCCTGGCACATGCAGTGCCTTAGGTTCAAACCCCAGTAATACAAAAGAATCAATATGAGTAGTAGGTTTAAAATCAGACAGCCATATAGCTGCAGAGCTGAGCCTGGACCCCAGTGCATTCTCCTCCCATACCTGATGCTCCCTTCCGGTCCCGCCCTCAATCCAACATAACAAAAGCACTCCTGGCCCCACTAGAGAGGCACAATGATGGGCAAAGGTCTTGTATGGAGAGAAACTAAGGCAAAAGAGGACAATCCCAGGGAAGAACTTGGGGTTCGGAGACAGAAAATCCCAGGGCATATTGTCAAGGCAGGAGAAGCCTGACAGGGTGAAATTGAAGCAGCAGGAAAGAAAGGGGAATGGCTGGAGTCACAGTATAGAAGGCCTGACATCACGGGCCCATGGGGGACACCAGCTGCTTCTGGACAAGTGAGTGACAATCACAGACATGAGTTCAAAAGAATTGGGAGATGACATCAATGGACTGAAGAAGAGCCACGCAGGATGTCGCACCAAAACAGCAAGAAATGGATGTCAGAAACACGTTGTCCCATCCATGGGAGGCACCCAGCTTCTGTGGCGTAAGGACATGAGTGCACACTGCTTCCCCTGCCCGGACTCTGCCCACGACCACCCATGACTCCCTCTGCACACTTCACGGTCTCTGCCATAATCTTCCCAGACTAGTCCTATGCAGGGGCTTTACGTTCTTCATCATAGTCCTTTCCCTGCTGCCTTTGCCGTTTCTGCATGAGACCCTGAGTGAACCTCCCTCTAGCCCCACTACCACCAGTGGCTCCCACCAGTCTAGCTTCTAGTACCACCCAAGCAGGTAGGACATCTAAGCTGCCATCAACTGGCCACCGCTGTCTTGGCTGTGTTTCAGAAGCAAATGGTCCAGGGGCTTATTAGACAGATGCCTGAACTCACTTGGAGAGATGAGTTGACCTAGTGAAGGATTATGAGAACAAGGTGGAAGGATCAGAAAGTGGGAACTTACGCAGGTCCCCCGGCTTCACCACAGCCCGGGGAAGCCCCTCACATCCTGAGCCACCATCTGTCGCTGTGCTCTCAGCAGACTTGCAGAAACTATTTATCATTTTTCCAAAGTGATTGACTTCTGATGAGAGGTTCCGGAGCTCAGGCAAACACGCCTGGCTTACAGGGTATTGTGAGTAAAAGAAAAGAAATAACAGGTACTCTTCAAGTGTGGGAGCTGAAAAAGAAGCTAATTAAATGTCAGGGCTGGAGTTTAACCCACTTGAAGAGGGTGTTTCTATTCTGGAGTCACTGAGTTTCTCATTCCCAAACTCAGACTCCGAAACACCCACCCTGGCTAGGAAACTTACGTAGGAACCCCGTGAGCTACGGAGGGCTGCAAAACTGGCCCCTGGATTGGATGACCGCTCCAGTCTTCCAGCCAACCCAGACAGAAGGCTTCTAAGGGCCAGGGAAACTGGGACAGCCACGGGTCTCATTCATTCTTCTTCATTACGTCTAAAAGAGATGAAAGCATAATCAGAAGACAAGTGTCTTCCAACACTGCACTGGGGAGGGGGCGGGGGGCGGGGGGGCTGGGTCGTGTCTTGAAGCAGCTAACAGTGAAATGGAGACCTTATGACTTGAAACCAAAGTAAGTGATACTGCCTAACCCTAGGGTCCCATAGTAAGTTTGGGCTGGCCTCACCGTGCCAGGCCCTGGTCTTTCTACTGTTCATTTGTGTTCCTGACCCAGAGATAAGTCTTTGTGTGACTGCCTTACAGAGAGAGGCACCGTGCAGAGAAGTAGGCAGACTGGCTACTGCCCCCGCACCCAAAGAGACTCACCCTGCCCTGAAGGACACAGGACCTTCTGGTTCTATCATCCTACCTGTCTTCAGGACCATGCTAGTCCTCCACCCTTTCCTGTTCCCAGCTGTCGTCTGCAGAGGAATAGGGCTTGAGGTGACCATGAAGTTGATCCCCTCTGTACCGAATCCTCTGTCTAGCAGCTTACTGCGTGTTCCTCCAGGCAATTCTCCTCGCTAGCGCCCACAGTCACCCTGCCTGTGTTCATCTACACTGCTGCTCTGTAGTCAGGAAAATGGAGGCCAGCGGTGATGCAATTACCATGCACAGACCACAAAACCTAGTAAGCAAGACTCCTTTTCCAGTGCTCTCCCTGCCACGCCTCCAGCACTATTCTACAGAGCCCCTGCTGCCCCAGAGTCAAGCCCCTGGCAGGCTAGATTCTCTCCATAGCTAGAAAGCCAGTTGGGACACACAGGGCTTTAGCAACAGCTGCTCACCAGGCCTGAGACTCCCTCCTCCAACCTGGAAGTCCCGGGGCTCAGCAACCATTTTGAGAGGTATAAATAAATCTATGCCACAAACTCTTTTTAAAATTTAATCATTATTTTAACCATCCACTTAAACAAGCAATTGTTCACCAACTTTTTTTTCCTGCCATCCACAAATACGGGAGGAGGCACGGGAAAGAAGGGATGGGGGAGGATGAGGCATGAATGAAAGGCGAACAAATCCCCCCACTCCAGGCAGCAGCATAAACCACTTATTATGAACAGAGGCCCCGAGAGAATCTTGTTTTTAATATGATTTGGATTAAGGGAAGAAGAGGAGCCGGGGCTCCCACACACCTTGGCATGATTAAATCAGCCAGCCACAAAAGCACCAGCCTGCCCACCCCCACCCTGCAGGCACTCCCAAGCTCCAGGGCCATCTCTGGAAATGGGACTGGAGTGTTAGGGGGACTTTTATGTCCTCTGTCTGGGCAGACAAGGGATGTGGAGTTTGTTCCATCAGTGTCCCTGAGAAGCTCCGGCCACACATGCTTCGCCAGGGACAGAAAACACTGCCCCCTGGAGGAGCCACCTGGCACCATCATCCTGCTACCCAGGGGTTCTTAAAATTGATTTGTGTGTGTGTGTGTTTGTGTGTGTGTGCACATGTGTGTGCACGTGTGTGTGTGTGCTCCTTGAAGATCACGGTGAACACTTAACCAGGAATCAGCAAGCTCTGTGACAGCAGGAACTGGGTGACGTGGCATCCCCAGATGTCTGTTGGGTCACCAGCCTCAGTCTAGCGATGACATTTTGAAACAGAACACACGCTGCCTTCACTCTGCTGTCTGCCCTACGGTCACGTGGCACATTCACCCAGGTTCCTGCAGAGTGGCAACATTTGCAGATTTCTTAAATATTTTCATTGCTAAAGAAAAGAGCTTGTCCCTTTAACACGTGACCTCTGCCTTGGGAACCTTGATGGTTTCTTGTGCGTGTTGCTTAACTGGACTCTTTGCTAGCTCCAGACCTAGAGACCAGGATGAAGAGTCATGCTAGAAAAGAAGCTGAAATATGCAATTTGTATTTATTTATATTCAAGAGTGATACCTAAAAGGTTTTGGAGACAGATCAGTTGGTAAAGCACTTACCTCATAAGCATGAGGATTCGAGTTCAATTCCCAGGACCCAAATAAAAATGCTGGGCATGGGGACATCTGTGTGTGACCCCAGTGCTGGAAAGACAGGGACGGAAGGCTCTCTGGGGCTCAATGGCCAGTTTCTCTAAACTAATTGGTGAGTTCCAGGTTAGTGAGGGACCCAGACTCAAGAGAGGTGGATGGTATTCCCGAGGCTGACATCTGAAGTTGTCCTTTGGCGTCTACACACATGTGCACACATGCCCACCCATGCACACTGACTCATACTCAAACACACACACGCGTACTTAAAACAATTCTTAACGCCTATGGTGGGGAGAATAAGATGACTGTCCCAGGGAAGATGCTTGGGCATGCTTTGAATTGATTATTCATGAAACCTTGGTCCTCTAGAAAAGCAGGTAGAGCTCTGAGAGGGTTTTTTTTTTTTGAAGAAAGAGTTTACATCCATTTGTATTAGTAAATAACACATGAAAATAAGAGCATTTATCATTGCTATTACCCTGTCCCTGCCCTTAGGGTACAGATGGGGAATCTTACTCTGGAAGAAGACATTGGAGATCTGGCACCAGCCCAAGAAGAGAAGGTCAAAGGTGGCCAGAAACTGGGAGAGATATCTGCATCACAAGATCACCTTGACTTGCTGTGGGACACAGCCACCAGCCTTTCATAGAAGAGGCCTCTTCGCTGTGCCCTGGAAATCCATGTTTCATTCTTTCAAATTCTATAGAAAAGTAGACTGTCTGCCCATCCTAGAGTCTGACGCTCCAATGCTGTGGAGATGCAATAAATTTTGTATGTGTATCTTCCTATCATCAGTTTATTTCAAAGACAAAATAATTACTAAACCTCACAGGGAATAAAATAAAGATCTCCCCACAGTGGGCACCATGAAATCAGAATAGACACCAACTGTAATGTCCATAAGATTGGAATGGCTGAAACAAAGAAGTGTGCACATAGACACGTTGAGTGCTTAGCATCTGAGCTACAGAGAAGGGTCCTCTCAGGAGGCTCTACTGTCAGAGTTGTAAGCCCCTGGTGGTTGTCACTCGTCATGGCAGTCACTGCAGCTCTTACTGCATTTGAACTATTGTTCACATGCTCATTCTTAAAGTTTCTCACCCATGTCTCGAACTCCTTGAATGTTAAGCTTGACTAAGTGCCTTGCTTTGGCCTATGGGCTGTAAGTAGATGGAGTACATGGGTCCAAAGCTTCAAGAAGAATTTGTATTTCTTGCAGCACTCTTTGGCTCTTGTTCTCCAGGGCTAGAACAATAGGCCCCAAAACATTGAGATCTTCAGTCTCATGCTGGGATGAGAACCCACACAGAGAAGCCCTGAACTTGACCCTCAGCCTAGAACCAAGCGCAACAGAGCCGAAAGTGATCTGCAACTCTTAATTGAATTACAGTAAGTCTGAGGCTTAGAGGGTCTGTCCAGAGCCAAAACCGACTCTGTGACTTCATTTCTCTGATCCATGGCAGATCCTATTTGGATATGAACTGAATGTTCTCATTCAAGGCATCTTGAAGTCAAGACATGCCTGCAGAGAGACTTAGCCCTAATCTCAGATCTCACATTTACTAGCTAGGTGGTATTAGACAAGTTGCTCCAGCTCTCTGAGCTCTAGTTTCTTCTACATAAAGAGGATGATGAAAGCGATCTGATAGAATCTTACTTTGTTTGATATATTTGTGTGTGCATGTCTGTGTGGTGTGTGTCTACGTGTGCAAATGAGACACACGTATGCCATGGCACGCGCATGGAGGTGAAAGGACGGCTTTTGGGTCAGCTTGCTCTTCTATCAGGAGGTCCAGGAACCAAGCTCAGGTCGCCCGGCTTGGGTGGCAAGCTCTTTTAATTGCTGGACTAATTCACTGCCCCCTGGCAGAACTTTTTTTTATTGGTGAATATGAAGACTATATGTATCTTTATTTAGGGGAATGCTCCTAATCTCTGAACCCAGTGTTTTTGGGTATAAAAAGTAACATGAGAACCTACGATGACTACTTATTAAACCAACATGATCCCTCACAACAATTCAGACATTTATCCTTGTACCCGCAGATAAATGTAGTCCTTGCCTATCTTCAAGGAAGCTTCTCTTTGAAATAGGCAGAGACCAGAAAGCAACAGCCACTCAAAATGCAGAACTGTGGAACCCAGTCCCAGTCCCAGTGTATACATCTTCAAAATAAATCCCACACCTAGGGCTCAGGGAACTGTAGGGTTGGGCCAGCCCCTCCTTGGGGGGCGGGCTTGCCTCGGGTAAAGGTTAACTTATAAATCGGGTGCGCGGGAGGCTGCGCGCCCCTTCCTGTTTCCTGTGCTCCGCGGGAACCTTGGATCTGTAAGTCTAATTTTCCCCATTAAAGCTGTGTATATATTTCTTACAATTTGTCTGCATTAATCTACGCCGCTACACATTTGGCGCTCACAGGGAACGTTGTAGGAAAGGTGAGAGAAAGATTATAAGAACCACAAGACCAGTGAGTTTGCTGTGAGATTGTGTCTCCCAGTAATGTCAGGAGCTAAACTCATAAAGTCTCATCAACATGGTTGCCTACGCATGACCTGAACAAGGACAAAAGCAGCAGCTATGCCAAAGAAGACACAGTAAAGCTCAGGAGACCTCAACCCTAAAGAAAGAACTGCGAGCAACTAGGGAATGTTGAGAGCAGGAGAAATTGTCTTCCCCAGGGAAGAGCGCACCATCTAGCCAAAAGGTCAAAAGGTCAGCCCTGAGAACATACATACAAGTATATAAAGATGGAGCAGGTTGCATTTGAGAGAAAGAGAGAGACAGAGACAGAGACAGAGAGACAGAGAGACAGAGAGACTATATAGTAACACATAGTAACAATTAACAAAAGGGGGGCATGAACTTGAAAGAAACGGAGGAGAGGTATTTGGAAGCAGGGTTTGGAGAGAGGAAAGGGAAAGGAGAAATGTTGTAATTGTATTATAATCAGATAAATGAAAGAAAAGATCAAAAATAAATGTAAGATGGAGCAGGCATCTCTGAGTTTCCCTATGTTCTATTTCCCAGGCCGGGTACATATTCATTCATTCATTCATTCACCAACAAGCACTGTGGTAAGGACATGGGCTCCTAATACTCCCTGGCCACTGAAGACCCAGCTTTTCCTCCCACCTCCAGCAAAACTCATCACTAACACTAAGAGCCTGGACTTAGTAAAGGGCACAACCATCTTGCCACTGTTGAGGTTTGAATCTGTGTACAGAGGGGGATAGGGTTTTTAACAAGAACTGAGACCTGGTCTGAGGGTGGAAAAGACACGACTACCTTGAGGTAGGAGATCTGAGACAAGCAAAGAAGCAAGGCAGAAGTGAACCAAATTAAGGGCAGATAAGGGAAGACAGTTCCAGGCAGAGCAACAGCCATCTTAAAGATTCAGCATGCCTGAGTCAGTGAGGAGAGCATCGTTCAGGAGGAGGTGAGGGAGGAGGTAGGTCACAGAGCTGCATAAGGCATGTTGAAACACGGGCTTTCATCCTAAGAAAACATCCGGGACCAGGGAGGTGAGGCCTGGGAGAGAGATCAGGCTCGCTACTTGAAAAGCTCACTCTGACATACCTAACACAAAGTGATTCGGAAATGCTGGCAATGAAGGCACAGATGGGTCCCAGCCAAACAGAGGGCTGAACACATTTCTCTCTTGCTTCCTCCCAGATGTGACTAAAGCAATGACAGTACAGGGACTTAAAAAGCATAACACGGCAGCAAAGAGGAAGCTGGGAAAGCATGCAGAAACATAAACAAAATTTCTGAATTTGGGGCGAACAAAAGCTAGAGGCAACAGAAAAACACGTCGCAAACTAAAATACAACAGAGCCAACTTGCCTGCCCAGGAGAAGGTGGGAAACAGGGCTGTGTGCACATAAGACGAGAATAGGGATGCACACAAAGCCTTCCTGGAAGCACGTAGGTATGGCTGAAACAAGCAGAGTGTCTCAAAGTTCAAGCAAGATGACATTATACACTGTCCTTACTTACAACCAGGAAGCTAGGAGTTCAGGCTCTCAGGAAGGGGACCCAGAGATGAACAGCAAGATGACAGACAGGAAGAAGGTATTAACCTAAAGTCTCTGTGTTAAAGGTAAATGTCCCCTTTCTCACCACCCTTTCCCATCGGGCTCCTAGAAACAGATACCCAGGTATGTGGGTGTCTTCTGCCCCACCACCCAAGTAGGAGACCAACGACAGAATGCTCCCCCAAGGAAATAGACTGGTCAAAGGGAAAGATGATGGTGCGGGAGGGGCTGGGAGGATTCTCAGTGACTGGGTAAGACCTCTGGAAGGGAATCCCCGCCCCCAGTATTCTTTCCTCTCAGAGATCAGACTCCTATACCAGAATTCTCAGGCTGAATCCCAATGGGGTTTTCTTAAGTGCCAACCATCTAGGGATCACTAGATTTAAGGAGGTCCCTAGGTGGGCATGGTGGTGTATACCTACAGTCCCAGCATTCTGGAAACTAGAACAGTACGATTGCTGGAGCTCAGGATCACCTGGGCTACATAGGGAGACCCTGTCTCAAAAGCAAAGAAGGGAGGATGGGAAGGAGGAATGGAGGAAGAAAGAAGAGAAGACTGTGAAAAATAGATGCCAAGCACACAGTAAAACACTCCCTGGCTTTTTGTTTATTTAATTGTTTAGACCGAGTCTTGCCATAGAGCCATAGCTGGCTTGAAACAAGATGGGCTTGAACTTGAGACAATCCTCCTATCTTTTTGTTTCCCCTGTCTCTTAAGTGCCGTGATTACAGGTAATAAAAACTGAATCAAAGCAGAAGGAAACCTCCCAAATAACATGGAACAATGCTCCAAACAGAAAAGATATTCGCTACATACATTCCTGGGAACTAGAATGAGATTTAAAACAAAAAACAAAAGCAGAATACCAGGGCACATTTTAAAAAAAACTAAGCAATATTGATTTAAAAAGCAATAGAAAGTTTAAAGAACTCATGCCTATATATTAGAAGAATTAATATTGTGAAAACATAAAGCTGGAGAGCTGACTCTGCACTGAAGAGCATATAGTACTGCTTTTCAAGAGGACCTCAGTGTGGTTCCCAGCATCCACATCAGGTGGTTCATGATTACCTGCACCTCCAACTCCAGGAGATCTGACACCTTCTCTGTTCCCTTCAGGCAACATCACACATACATGGCGTAGACACACACGTACATAAATAAAAATGAAACCAATAATTCTAAAAATATTTTAATATTGTAAAATAGAAAAAAACATTATTTTTCAAAGATTGTTATTCTTTGAGCTAAGAAAAACACGCATAGTCTTAAAATTTATTTGGAAGCACAAAAGACCTCAGATAACCAACGCAATCCTGAGTGAGAAGAAAGATCACCGTATGGGATTTCAAGTTATATCGCAGAGCCATCGCAACAAAACGAGGCGTGTAGATCAATAGAACAAAACAGAAGATCCCAATAGAAACCCACGTAGCTGCAGTCACCTTGTGTTTGACAAAGATGTCAAAAATATACCACGGAGAAACTACAGCCTCTTTAAGAAATGGTGCTAGGAAAATCTGATATCCATATAAAAGAGAAAAACTAAATCCTATTTCTCACCCTCTACAGAAATCAACTTCACATGGATCAAAGACCTAATGTAAGACCCAAAGCTGAAAAAGTTAGAGGGAAAGTAGGGAAATTTTCAATATATAGGTATAAAATAAGGGCTTTCTAGATTGGACTCTAGTTGCTTAGGAAATAAAGCCAGCAACTGACAATAAGACCTCCTAAAATTGAAAAGCTTCTCACAGCAAAAGAAAGAAAAGAAATTGAGCTAAGAGAATGGGAGAGAGGCTTTGCTACTCTATATCTGATAGAGGATTCAAAGCTTGAATACAAAAAGAACTGAAAAAAAAAACTGAACAAGAAGCATCAAGCAACAAATGAACAACTGAACAGGCAGTTCACAAAAAAATAAGAAGCTCAAATGACCAATAAATATTTAAAAAAAAAACTCAGCCTCACCATCCATAAAAGAAACTCAAAGCAAACTATGCCCTAGGCAGGAAGGTAGTCGTTAAGAAAATAGACAAAACCAGGTGGTGGTGGCAGAGACCTTTAATCCCAGAACTCGGGAGGCAGAGGCAGGCAGATCTCTGTTGAGTACAAGGCTAGCCTGGTCTACAGATCGAGTTCCACAACAGTCAGGGCTGTCACACAGAGAAACCCTGTCTCGAAAAACCAAAAAGAAGAAGAAGAAGAAGAAGAAGAAGAAGAAGAAGAAGAAGAAGAAGAGGAGGAGGAGGAGGAGGAGGAGGAGGAGGAGGAGGAGGAGGAGGAGGAGGAGGAGGAGGAGGAGGAGGAGGAGAAGAAAGAAAGAAAGAAAGAAAGAAAGAAAGAAAGAAAGAAAGAAAG
>JABTXL010000888.1:1353504-1367785 GCA_025134845.1 Neodon shergylaensis
AAGAAAGAAAGAAAGAAAGAAAGAAAGAAAGAAAGAAAGAAAGAAAGAAAGAAAGAAAATAGAAAATAAACAAATAAGCAAGATTCACACAGTTTAGGAGGTGGGGAGTTGGGAGTAGTGTAGGGGATGAACATGAGCAAAACACATTGGAAGAAATTCTCAAAGAATTAATACAAATACATGTTTGTGAAAAGAAAACAAACAACAATGGCCACTGCAGATACAGACAAAAGGGAAGCCTCATATAGTGGGGATGTAAGTCATTCTGGCCTCTGTGGAAATCAGAATGGACATTTCTTGAAAAATTATAAAACAGATTTATTAGATGACCCCACTTTGCCACTCTTGGGTGTCCACCCAAAAGGTCACCAAGTCAACAATCACAGAAATCCTTGAACATCAGTGTTTAGTACAACACTGTTCATAGTAACTAACTCATAGAACCAACCTAGGTGTCAAATAGATAAGGAAATGTGGTGTATATACACAACGGAGTTTTCTTCAGCCATAAAGAAGAAGGGAGTGGGGTCTTTGATAGAAAACTGGGTACAACTGGAAACAATCATAAAAAGCAAATTAAACCAGCCGCAGCAAGACAAACATGCTTTCTCTCATTTGCTCTTCCTATATTTTATGTAGTTGCACAAAATTGTGTATGTATACATTAAAGTAGAACTGACTCAGTGGATAAGGGCATGAGGACTAGAGTTTGGATCCCCAGGTGGTCATGGCAACTTGCCTTTAAATTCAGCCATTGGTCGGAGACAGGATCCTGGAAGCTAGCTAGCTAGCAAGACTAGTCATACAACGAATTCTAGGTTTGACTGAGAGACCTTGCCTCAATGGATAAGGAGAAAAGCAATCAAGAACTTTTCCCACCATCAGTCTTAGGCCTCCACATGCACGCATACACATATAACATACACCCCCACACATATGCAAAAATGCATTCATACGCATACCATATGGAAAAGAGAAAGACATTTATTAATGCCGACACAATCCTTTCTTGCTGTTGGTCAATCAACCAGAAGAATTAGCCATATCAAAACCACAGGCTGGACTCAGTTGACAAATACTTTCTATACAAGCATGAGGACTTGAGGTCAATCCTCAATACTCACCTAACAAACCAGGTATGTAGATACACATTTATAATCCCTGCACTTGGCAGACAGAAGACAGAAGGATCCCTAGGCTTGATAGGCAGTCAGTCTAGCCAAATCAGTGAGCCTCCGGCCAGTGAAAAACCCTGTCTCAAAAATGAGGAGGACTAGCAAGATGGCTCAGCAGTTAAGGGTGCTTGATGCTCTTTCAGAAGACCAGAGTTCAGTTTCCAGCACCCACACAGTGGCTCACAGCTGCCTATAAAACAGCTCCAAGGGATTCAACGCCCTCTTTCTGCCTCCGTGGACAACTGCACACACATGCACACACATCAACACGCATAAATAAAAATAGTGGATGATATTCCTGTAGAAAGATACTCAAAGCCTCCCTTTGGTTTATGCATGTGTGCTTGCACACACATATACCCACATACATGAAAACACACACAAAAATTCATAACTTTCTAATGCAGACTCTCAGAGCAAAGTCCCAGACCGAATGAGTCAGAGTCTGCACTTCAGCAAGACTCCCAGGCGATTTCCATTGCTTATTAAATATTCATTGATAGGAATCTCATTAAATGAACTATAGTACATTTGTCAGATGGAGTTTTATGTATACCTATTAAAAAATAAAAGACTTCTCAATGTGCCAATATAGAACAGTTTATAATACAGATTATACTGTACAAAGGGCGAGAATGTCAGACCAGCATTGTCGTGTGTCATCATTTGTATGGGAAAAAAAGGTTTGCATTACGCTTCTGTGATCTAATTGGTGACCTAGTTGGTTCTACCCTTGCCCCAGTTAAGTCCCCACTTTCCTCTCCCTCTTTCCCTGTGATCACGGTCAGCCATAACCAACCAATCAGTTTCATCCTACTGAACTCCTGCAGGAGATCATCAAAGCCCTTTCAGGATATTCCAGAATAAGTAACTCCATCAGCCCTGAGGTCCTTTAAGACAACTCAATAGCCTATCATCTTGGTGCTTGGGGGACAGTGGCTGGCTAGAGGGTAGTCACAAGTTTGAGGCCAGCCTGGTCTGCATAGCAAGTTCCAGGCCAGTCAAGGCTGTCCTGCAAGGCACTGTCTCAAACAAACAAACAAACAAATAAATAAACAAAATGCATCCCAGAGCAACTGATTCCACCCATGCTTCACAGCTTTGACTGAAGCCCGCGCAGGACCCAGAGACAGAATAATCTAGTACTTAAAAGTCCTCCTCCTCCTCCTCCTCCTCCTCCTCCTCCTCCTTCTTCTTCTTCTTCTTCTCTCTCTCTCTCTCTCTCTCTCTCTCTCTCTATCTCTCTCTCTCACACACACACACTCACACAATCACATCTTTGACATTTTTCTCCCTCCCACCTCACGCCTATTTAATTCCCCACTGGTGTATACCAGCTTCTCCCCAGACCCAGCCAAAACACATGCCCAGGAGGCCCAGAAGCCTTGCCAGGACCCAGAGAGAGCTAGGTGTCAAGTGGTCATTTGTCCCTTGCAATTTTCTCCTCCTGTAGTCAATAGTCATTTTGTAAATGATGAAATAAAAGCCCCTAAGAGCTGGCTCAGAGGCAAGTATTGATCAGGCCTTAGGGGAGCAGCGCCTTCCCTGAGACCTGGAGAAAGAAAGAAGGCGGGTAATGGATGATTAAAGCTACCATTTACTTTCCCTTTTAGCCAAGTGATTGGCAAGAAGGAAAGCTAAAGTGGCCCAGCTCTCAAGTCCACGCTTGGCAATCAGCCCCACAAGCCAGTCTGTGCCTGCACGTCAGAGCCCACACCTTGCTGGAAGTGATGAGAAGTTTAACGTGGGAAGCCTAAGATAGTCAACTGCAGATGCTTTAGGACTGATAGACTGTTCCAGTCCTCTGCTCTGGGAGCAAACCATTCCAAATCATGTACCATGTGATAAACATTATTCTATCCTGGTCACAGGTTTTATGAGTCAGCAATTGGTGTGAAGAACCATAGGGATGGGATGGCTTATCTCTGCTTTGTAAAGTCTAAGATTTTATCTGAGAACCTTCAGAAACAGGACCAGACTGGGGGCATACATGTCCGGAGGCTGAATTTTCTGGAAGACTCTTCCTTTTCAGGGATAGCACCTGTGACTGGTGTGATCTGAAGGCTGGGCTCTGTTGAGACCTCATTTCTACGTGTGGTTTCTTTAACTAACCTGGGCTTCCCATAGTGTTAGTAGATTCTGAGAGAGACCGTCCCCAGAGGAAGCATCAGGAGAGTAAACATTTCTAGTGTCTCAAGACCCCAGGCAGAAGTTGCCTGTCTTCTTAGAACCTCATCCTGGGATACCACATCCTCTGTAGTTGGCTGTCTACGCCATCACAAGCCTATGCAGGTTCAGGACTTTAGACTCCTCCATTGGTAGGTCGAGGGTCTAAGAATCGAAGGCCTTCATTTTTAAAGTCACCGAATTCATTACTTTCGGTGTTGTTGTGGCAAAAGAAAGTATAGGAAGGGAAGGACTACTGTGGCTCATTGAGGGTACAGTCTATCCTGCCTAGGGAAGCATGGTGGCAGGAGGCTGAGGTGGCTGGTCACACTGAAGATGGACGCTAAAAAGAAATCCCACAATAGCTCAGAATTGAGTATAATAAAGAGTTTTTATTTAGGGGTAGACTCACAGATCACAGTCCTCTGCTCGAACGGGGAACAGCAACCTAATCAGGCAGCCAGAAGAGAGGGCAATCCCATGCTTACAAGGGCATGTATAGTATAAGAGGTTACCCCCAAGTGGGTGGGCAACTTAAAGGCTACTGGCTGGGGGAATTCCTAGGGCAGTCACACTGTGTCCACAGCCAGGAAGCAGAGAGAGGTGTATGCCTGTGTTCGGGTTCACATTCTCTTTTTATGTGGCCCAGGATCCCAGCAATGGAATGGTGGTACCCATCTCAATTCACCCACTCTAGACACCCTCCCACCACACCCCCAGATGTTTTTCACTTAGATGATTTTAATTCTGTCAGGTTAACAGTGTTAGCCATCATGGTCACTGAACATGGCCTTTTTTCCTCCTATGATGCTGAGGTCCAAACCTAGGTTCTTGCTCATGCTACATAAGCCGTCTACTACTGGGTTCCAGCCCAAGGCCCAACATAGCATTTTATTTTTAATTATGTGTTAGTGTGTGCACACGAATGCAGGTGCTCATGGAGGCCGAAAGAGGAAGTAGGATGCCCTGGAACTGGATTTAGAGGCCATCATAAGTCTACTGATGTGGATGATAAGAACCAAATCCTGTTAACCTCTCCAGGCCCCTGCCTCTGATGTAGTAACTTTAAAGAGACTCTTCTAGAAATATATATATATATGCATATATATGTGTGTATACTGTGTGTCTATGTATATATGTGTGTGCATGTATGTGTGTGTCTGTAGTATGTATAAGTGTGTATTGAAATTGAAATGCTAAATAAATATGTTATAGAAATAAAATATAAGTTTATAAAATCTTAAGGATTCTTTATTTTTATTTTATGTATATGAGTGTTTACTTGTGTGTATGGGCACATGCCTGGTGCCCATAGGAGCCAGAAATTATACTGTATAATATCCTTTGGAACTTCAATTACAGGTGGTTATGAGCCACCCACAGATGCTGGGAACCAAGCTGAGCAAGTGCTTTTAACCCCTGAGCCTTCTCTCCAGCACCTAAAGGAAAGACTTTAAAAGCCTGAGATAGTCTCTTTTTTTATTCTTTTATTGAGTTCTACATTTTTCTCTGTTCCCCTCCCTGCCTCTCCCCTCCCCTTCAACCCTCTCCCAAGATCTCCATGCTCCCAATTTACTCAGGAGATTTTTTTTTCTACTTCCCGTGTAGATTAAATCCATGTATGTCTCTCTTAGGGTCCTTGTTGTTGTCTAGGTTCTCTGGGATTGTAGGCTGTTTTTCTTTGCTTTATGTTTAAAAACCACTTATGAGTGAGTACATATGATAATTGTCTTTCTGGGTCTGGGTTACCTCACTCAATATGATGTTTTCTAGCTCCATCCATTTTTCTGCAAATTTCAAGATGTTATTTTTTTCTGCTGTGTAGTACTCCATTGTGTAAATATACCACATTTCCCTTATCCATTCTTTGGTCAAGGGGTATTTAGGTTGTTTCCAGGTTCTGGCTATGACAAACAGAGCTGCTATGAACCTAGTTGAGTACATGTCCTTGTGGCACGGTTGAACATCCTTTGGATATATACCCAAAAGTGATATTGCTGGGTCTTGAGGAAGGTTGTTTCCTAATTTTCTAAGAAATCACCACACTGCCATCCAAAGGGGCTGTACCAGCTTGCATTCCCACCAGCAATGCAGAAGTGTTCCCTTTACCCCACAACCTCTTCAGCATAAGCTGTCATCAGTGTTTTGGATCTTGGCCATTCTTACAGGTGTAAGATGGAATCTCGGAGTTGTTTTGATTTGCATTTCTCTGATGACTAAGAATGTTGAGCATTTCTTTAGGTGTCTTTCAGCCATTTTAGGTTCCTCTGTTTAGGTCTGTACTTCATTTTTTTTATTGGGTTATTTGTTCTTTTGATGACCAATATCTTGAGTTCTTTGTATATTTTGAGGATCATACCTCTGTCTGATGTGGGGTTGATGAAAATCAAGGCTGAGATATTCTAAACTTTCTTTGAAGCGTTGAGATCAAAATCGAATTCCCTATGAGACTGCAAAATCTGTGACCTCAAGGGGCCTCAGTTTTACTCATCTGTAAAAGAAATAGTCCGCTGTCTCCCACGCTGGGGTTGCTACGGTAACTGGAAGAAAGCTCTCACAAGCACACTCACTATACAGCGTCAGGAGTGGACTCCAGTGCTTGTAATCTGATTTTTTTTTATCAATCTTAGCAAATAAAGATTTGATATTAATGAGATGTTAGCCAAATGAGATCAAGGAGCTGAGCAATCTGAGTGAACAGGTGCAATGCAGGAGCCAGGCAGAGCCGGCAGGAGCGGGGCGGGGCAGGCAGGAGCAGGCAGGGCAGGTATGCTGAAGTAAGCGCTGTCTTGTCTTTAAGGCGCCTTCCAGCTTTTACACACAGAAGGCAAGAAGGCCCTTTTCCTCTGAAGTCCATCCTCCTACTAGAGGCTATGTTAACTCCCAGTGGTAAATCATGCCCCGCTTCACCCCAAGAGAGGGCCCATGGTGGTTGGTGTGGAGAGCAAGGCCCTGCTGCTCTCCCACACCTCTGCCAGGCACAAAATGAGAACCTAAGAAGTGAGAGAGACCGCCACTTGCCCTCACTTATTCTGCTGCAGAACCGAGGGTCGGGTACACGTTGGTCTTGTGAAGCAGACATGCAGTGGCCTCATTTCAGCTTGGTCGGGCGGAGTTCTCACCACGGTTCTGGACCACTACCTGCAGGAAGAGCTCTCTGCCCCTGAGGTTTGCGGTCCATCTTCTTTGGTGCTGGCTGCTCTGACTGAGATGGGAAACTCCACCCTGGAGGGGGCCTCATTTTGTCTTTTGATCCAGTTGTTTTCTCCTATCTGATTTTATTAGTAATAAAACCAGCATGTTGGTCCTGCCCGCCACACGTGCTTATTACCCAATTTAACATGCACAGCTAGGTGCCATGCTTCGTCGTCATTCTCTCTTCATTCCCATTCCAAAGCTCTCCCCATCCAAGGAGGAAGGCCAGATCCATAGCCCAGGGTAATGGGCCTCCTAGACTCCGGTTTTCAAGGCTGCGGAACACCAACCTGACTCAGAGAAGGCCACCAGAGGAAAGGACACCTCCAAACACTAGAGGGATAACGAGCTTGGCAGGTGACTAAAAGACCTTAAATACAGAACGGGTGGCTGTGTGCTGCCCACCAAGGTGGGCTGTTCAAGAGAAACGCAGCGAGTGCTCTGAGACAGAGAAAGGATGTGGCAGGGGCTGGTGTACAGGCAGAAGACCAGCAAGGGTCCCGCCACCGCTGTCACTGTGGTGTGGGCCAGAGCGGCAGTTGAGGGCGACCAGCAACAGAATGGTCTCAGGCATACTCAGGAATTTAATTTTTAAAATATAACATTTTTGTTCATTATTTGAGAATTTCATATTTACAAATTTTATAAATATTTTGAAAATATTAACCCTTGATTCCCCCTAGATCTACCCTCTTTTGTGTATTTTTTATAGCCTAGTGAACCCAACTTGCGTGGCCCATATACTCATGGGTATGGGGCCATCCACACTGGAGCGCTGATGGGATGATCTCTCTCCTCCAGGATGTGATTAGCGGCCAGGCATTTCTGAGGGCTGTCTTACAGGACCGAACCCCTAGTCCCTAGCCACCCCTGGAGTGGGTTTCAGTTTGCTCTTCCAGGTCTGCCCGGGGCTGAGGAGGGAAGGAAGACTCGCAGGAGGAGAGAGGAAAGCACAGCACCCTGATACTGAGGTGTGTTTTTATGACTACGCTAATGCTCCCCTAATTAATATCGGGAGGCTGTGACTGCCACTCCACTATCTTCACTCTGCTGATTTGCCCCTTGGGACAAAAGGAAATTAGAATTAAGAGGAGACAATGGAATTGCTGGCAGGATTATTAGCTTCAATGAAGCTAATGAAAAGAGTGGGAGGGAGGAGGCGGGGAGAGCCTCAGGGGGCCCTGTGACTCAGGTTGAGAGCTGCCTGAGGAGCTGGGTGGGAGCAGGACACAGTGGAAGGACTGTACCCTCTGGGCTCCAAGATCCTGTTAGACACCAAGGTCAGAGGCACTACAGAAGGCAGTGGAAGAGGACAGAGTTAGAGATGCTTCCCCAGCTGTTGGAGCACAGAGGGGGACAGAGAAGCCTCTGAGCCCCTGAGGTCTGAAGAGGCAGCCCAGGTATTGGGCAGTGCCAGTTGTCTTCCAGGGAGAGATGGAGTCTGGGTACCTGACCCGATAGGGACAGATAAAATAAAGGACTTGTATGTCTCCAACATGGGCCCACCTGATATGCCAACTACTCTCCAAGAAACAGCAAAGCCCCGATCAGATCCCTATCCCCAACTACTCCACCACAGCTTGGGTCCCTAAAGCCTACAGGGTTCAAACTGGATGAGAATCCAAAATATTTAGATCCCAAGACAAAAGAAAAGCAACCTTCAGGCCAAGACACATCTGCAAGTATACACATCACACATGTTCATACACAGGCTCTTGCACACTCCTTAAGCACACACAGCCAACCCACCCACACGCCCTCAAATTTGAAAGCGCAAAGGTGCCCACACTCTGTCACCCTCACCCAGCATGCCTTGGGTGGTCACTACGGTGATCATGACTGTCCTCTTTGCAACTCCACTCATAAGCCAGCCCTCTCTCTACTGGCTTAGGCCAGTTTACTGCCACAGCCCTCTAGCTTGTGTCCACCCACTCCCTGCATCACTGGACCACTTCCGGGCAGGTAAGGGTAAAAGCTCCCTCCAGCAGGATTGCCAGGACAATGGGCTCTGCTCTGTATGGCTTTGCCCCTCTACAATAGATGCGAGATGAGGAGTTCGGAAAACACACTGCAGTTTCATTTCCAGGCTGCGTTTTTTTTCCTTCTATGTAGCTCATGAGTCACTAGATTAGCACCTTTCCAATTACTGGGAGGCAAGAACCCTATTATCATAGAAACCCTCCTGCGGAATGACGGCTCTGTTCCTTTTGACGGCAGCAATGAGTCCCACGGAGCTGCAGAGCTTAGCAAGCTGGGAGCCCGGTGTTCCAAGGAGCTTCGTGTCCTTGTTGCAAAAGTGAACTTTAAAGAACTCTCTCCTCCCAGCCTCAGCAGCACCTCACATGCTCAGTGAGACATGCCAGGGCCGCCTAACTGGGTCTCTGAGGAATCAAGGAAGCACACTCCGGTGCCTGCAGGTCTCATCTGCAGGGCTTTGGACTCCCCTTATAGGAACCATGTGTAGAAGGAGCTGCTTGAGATAGAGGAGAATTGTGTTCAAGGAAGAGTCACTGATCTCAAAGGGCCTTTGAGATCAAGCTCATTGGACAGGATCTCTTGCTGGACCTAAAGCCTATTTGACTAGATTAACTGGCCAGCAAGCCCTCTGACTCCTCTTGTCTTGATCTCCCCATTGCCATGATTATAAATGCTCAGCAATGTGTCCCACTTTTTAAAAATAAGTTCTGGGTCCTTATGACTGCATAGCAATACTTTACTGACTCATCCTTCTAGTCCCCAAAGAACTAACTGTAAAGTGTGTGTGTGTGTGTGTGTGTGTTCACGCATGCACGCGCGTGCATTAGTCACAGACAGAGCATGAAGGAATCAAACTGGTACTGATTAGGAAGCTTCCTCCCTTCCTCCCTACTGGCTAGCTTTTGTAGCACCAAGAAGTGCCACACTGGCTGCAGGGAGGAAAAGCCATCAACAGTTTTATGTGCCTGTGAACCCTGTGCACTGCAGTCATGACTGGGACTGCAAGAGATGCCTGTGAAGCCCGGATGTTATAGGTGCAACCAACCACTTTCTACTTGGATTTAAGGTCCACTCCTCAGGAGGAAACACATGCTTGGGACTGTAAATCTAGGCCCAAAACCATAATTGGAGAGCTAACAGAATACTCTGCAAAATGGTCATAGTATCACACTGCCCCCCTGAATTCATCTTTATTTATAGATTAATGAAACTCTCAAACCTCATCAGAGAAGTTTCTTTATGCAATGGCTGGTGGTTAACCCAAAAGCTTGTAACTGATCAAAGCAAAGAAAATAAGTGTCTGATCGAGTGATCAGCCACAAATGGGACATCTATATCATACCTCCTCCTTAAAAAGCAGGAATCGTTATGGAAAAGGGGATGGAAAGAATGTAAGAGCCAGACATTTGGGAAGACTAGAGAGACTGTGTCCTCTGGACACGACAAAACCACTGTTCTCCTGAACTCACAGCAGCCATGTGAGTTCACTGCACACATCCTACACAGTCAAGCCAAGCAATATTCTACCACATAGTAAGAAGCACTTCCCCTAGCTGAGGAGCCATGGGCAGTCAAAGGCTTCTGGGAGAGAAAGAATCACTTTTCTTTAATGGCGAAGCGTAGCTCCTGGTAGGTTGAGCACACCTCAGTGGGTGGTCCACACCCAGAAGTCTATGGGTACCACAGAGTCAATGTACAACAGTAGCTAAAGACACAAAGTTAGGGAGCAGACGGAAGTGGAGATGGACCTAGGAAGAGTTAGGGGAAGGAATGGGGGGGGGTGAATATAAACAAAACACACTGTGTGACATTCTCAAAGAACTAATACAAATATTCTTTAAATGTGCACACGTGTATGCTTACAGTGCTGAGAGTAGAACCCAGAGCCCCCCTCGTGCTGGGAAAATGCTTTACCACTGAGCGACACATACCAGCCCTGACTGTTAAATTCTTTATGTCCTACCTAAACCCTGAAACATCCCTCTTAAGAGAAACAAAACAGCAGCATCAGGAGGTACTGGTGACCACCACACTCATCAGTGTTTTAGACCTAGTCTTCTCTCAAGCAGGAAGGTCTTTTATCAGTAGCAGCCATCTTGTCTCCCTCCTTTTTGCTTAGTTCAAATCTGAACCAGCAACAGAGTCTACTGCATTGACTGTTTGAGTTTTACATCTATAAGCTCCATCGTCTCCAGCTCGGTGGAAGTCAATGGCGTAACCAGAAACTGTGGCATTATTTAATTAGTTGAAACATTTAATACTCCTCCAACTGTTCCCTGGAAGTCATTTGCACATAAGTGCAACTCTACCACGGAATAAAAGATCTCTATAAATATTGCAGTAAAAATTTAATTACACTTCAATTGCTCAGCAGATTTATTTGCATTAATCAGGGAGGTGTCTTATCCTGGTATGCCTATCTCAACTTCTCAGCTCCTTCTTAAACCGTTAATTAGCCAAATAACCATCTCACTTCTTCATAGGTCTTGGAACTCTACCGGGGAAGCTGACAACATCCCGGGACAGGCCCAGAGAAGGGGGAGGATCTCAAAGTCCGTTTCTGCGAAATTGAGTTGCCTTGTCACCCATCACACTTGCTGTGAATCACTACAACAGTAGCTAACGACACAGAATAAGAATGTCCGGGGAACGTGCAGCTGAACAGACTTCCACTCCACGCTTCCTATGCCTTACCTAACTGATTTCCCGCATCAGCATCGTACACATGAATAATTAACAGTGACAGATCTGTGATTCCAATCCAGGTTTGTCTTGTGCCACCATATACTCACTTCACCAGCAAACTTCTGTATCGTCTGCCAATCTGCCACCAAGTCGGCCCATAAAGGATGGATATTTTTATCAAAATGTTATCCTTTCTGAAGCTTCAGTCCCTAATAATTGCCCCGGTGATTTGTCGTCTGTAAAAGGTGTTCTCTTGGGGGAGCGTCACTAAGCAAGATGCGCAGTACTGTTTCTGAGTCCTCTCTCTCTTACCAGCCATCCTTGTCACTCTGACTTGACCTCCCTCCCTGAGGACCACAGAGCACCATGTTGAGCATTGTGTAAATTTAGCATCTTCATTTTACGCAGGCAGAAAGCTGTACTTGGCCCATGGTTGCAGACCCCCATTGCTTGCCTTGTGGCTTTTGTGTGTGTGCTGGCACTGTCCTTTTTGGCAGGAAGCACATGACAAAGAAGCAGTGCCTTCATTGCATACAGGAAGCAAAGAGAGGGATAGGAATGACTTCAGTCTCAATAGCTCTGTCAAGGACACACCCACAGTAACCTTACTTCCTATCACGAGGCCCCACCTGCTGAAGGTTCTTCCACTTTCCAACTGCTCCACAAGCTGGTGGCGGAGCCTTCAGTTCATAGCCCTGGGATGTCGGACTAGTTACAGTGCTTTATGTCTGCAATCACACAGTTAAAGTCAGAGTACAAGCTACTATTGGGGGTGATCACTTTATTGAATAAAACCCCACCATACTCCCTAGCTCCCCATTCAGGGCATCTTTGTTTCTACTGTATCCTCTCCAATGAATAACTCATGTGACCTCTTATTATGTCCAGAAGAATCATCCAGGTCAAAGTTTCTAGACTTTGATTATATGTGTGTGTGTATAATATACATATATTATATTATATACATGATATGTGTATATTATACACATATATATTACTCAGAGGCTCAAATTAATAGGAATGCGTGTGTGTGTGTGTGTGTGTGTGTGTGTGTGTTTCACTGAGGAATAAATATAGGTTCCTATTCATTTTGGGTCACTGTGTAAAATAACATTTTTCCTGATGTCTTGTAGAAATTTGAAGGGTTTTCCTCTCAAGATAAAATCTCTACTCCCCCCCACACACATATACATATACCTCTTCCCCTCTCCAACACACACACTCTCTCTCTTCAGACAGATGTTGTTCTAAAGCAGGACCCTCCTCCTATAGAATCATCTTGTGAACTTCCACAGCTTTTCTGCTTTTATAGTGTCTTTGAGGGAACAGCACTCTGATTACAATTAGCCTCCAGTCTGAAAGAGAGTTTGTTTTTAATTTCACATATTCTCTCTGCCCCTCAGATTCCCAAACCCAGACCTAGCCTCCCCAGTCAAACTCACACACACAGCACACTGAGAAGTCACAGAGTTTGACAGGGGCAATTCCCATGAGCAACCAGGCTTTGGCAGCCCCACCCACCTGTTCAGTCCCTTCACACTCAACTACCTCAGTCAAACCCAAGACTCATTTGCCTAAGTTAGGGCCTAGCCATTTTTACACAGTTCTTTTGGACCCCAAGTGTTCTCATCTGTATAGGTAAGAAAATGCACCCCCACCCCTCTGAACTAACTTTGTATCTCTGATCAAGTGACTCTCGGAGTCATGGCTTCTTCATGGACGTCTGGATCATTTCCGCTTTTGTTTATCACAGACAGTACTGCTGTAAGCACTGATGTTTCGGTGTGCGCAGGAGAATACATTGATGGAGACCATGTATAAAGCCAGTTGTACAGCTCTGAGACAGGCAGAGCCAGACTGCCTGGGAACTGGAGGGGTTGTTTGGCACTGTGTGGGGAGACTAGAGGAAGCGGCTTCTGAGCTGATTTCAAAGCCTTGTTTGGAAGTAGGGGGCTAGCTCCAAGGAGAAGATGTTCCAAGCAGCCTCCCTGCACAGCTTGAGAATGGCCTGGACCATCAAAGAAACCATGGCAGAAGAGCAGGATTGCATCTCTGGTGAGCAGATACTGTACGTCACTCAAGCTCATTAGACCTATTCCAAAACGGAGCTTCCTAGGGACAGCACTCAGGACCTCAAGTCAAACAGCCACAGACCCTCCAGAAGCTGTTAACATGAGCCCTGACTTCCTCTATATAAAATCCAGTTTCTATAGAGACCATCCCAGCTGTTATTTACTGCTTAACAAGGTATATCTACTCTGAGATAATAAAACTCAGGAGTGTGTGTGTGTGCGTGTGTGTGTGTGTGTGTGTGAGAGAGAGAGAGAGAGAGAGAGAGAGAGAGAGAGAGAGAGAGGACAAGTAGCCCAGGCTGACTCAAACTTGTTGTGTATCTGAATCTGGACTGAATTCCTGATCCTCCTGCCTTAGTTTACCAAGAGCTGGGATTACAGCTATGTGCTACCATGCCCAACATGAAGGCATATTTCAAAAAATAATTAACTTATACTTGCGATCTCAGCACTCAGGAGACTGAGGCAGGAAGATTATCCAAAGTTTGAATTCAGCCTGGGCTACAATGCAAGTCCTTTTGTTTAAAAAACAAAACCAGGAAAAAGCCCTATTCATGGCTGTCTCCACTTTCTCATGCTCTGATCTGCTCTTCCTGATATTTTCAAGATAATCTTTTGGGGAAAAAAAACTCATCCTTATAATCATGCTAAAAGCACAGTCTTGGATGTGCATATTTCTAAAATATGATCAGGAATTTTCACATAAGTATGGTCTATATAAGGATATAATAGTGGACAAAATAGAGTGTTGAGGCATGATATTAATGAAGAAATGGACAAGAGTCACAGAAACTCCTACTTTGTATAAATGTATACCTGTCAAGTTCGGGTGCTCTACTCCAAGAACAGGCGAGAAGACACATGAATAATGTGTGCATCTTTATAAAATAGTTTTGGCTTAATTATGTGGAAGTTAAAACAGTGACATATAATAAATACCAAGTACAGAAAAAGAGAGAGGAAAGAAGGAAGGAAGGAAGGAAGGAAGGAAGGAAGGAAGGAAGGAAGGAA
>JABTXL010000888.1:1374389-1389827 GCA_025134845.1 Neodon shergylaensis
AGATAGATAGATAGATAGATAGATAGATAGATAGATAGATAGATAGACAAACTGTTGTTGTTGTTTCTACTGCTGTTTCAAACAGGGTCTCACTATGTAGTAATCCTGGCTAGCCTAGAGCTCACCGTATAGACTAGGCTGGCCTCAAACCCACAGAGATCCACCTGCCTCTGCCTCCTAAATGCTGAGATTAAAGGTGTGCATCATAGCAATCATTATAGAACAGTGATTCTCAACCTTCGTAATGCCATGATCCCATAATTCAGTCCCTCATTGGTGACCCCTAACCATAAAATTGTTTTCATTGTTACTTCATAACTATAATTTTGCTACTGTTATGAAACATGACGCAAATATCTGTGTTTTCTGATGGTCTTGGGGATCCCTGTGAAAGGGTAGATGAGTCTCAGCCACAGAGTATGATCTGCTTCAATTAAGGTCAACTAATTAAAAGGTGAATCGTGTCTACATGGTGCCTTCAAAGCAGACATCAAGACTAGAGATTGACCAAACTACTGGCTCCACAGCCAAGTTCATTCACAACAGCCACTGTTAACACTCACAGTTGCAGGGACCAGGCACACATCTTTGTGAATACACACAAGTATGCATCTTTTTTCATCTAAGTGATGACAGCAATTTATATTAATCTTCTTTTTGACAGATAGTTCATTGTCCTAATAGTAGATATCAAAAAGTCTGTCCTTTTTCTTCACATTTGAAATGCTCATTTATATTATAACATAATATAATAATATTTATTTATATACCTTACACTATAAATAATATAATGTATGTATATTTATATAAATAAACATATATATGTTTATATAAATATAATATATTTGCAAATATGTTATATATGATATATAAGTTTCTATTATATAAATATGTATTCTATACATTATGAACATTTTTGGGTATTTATAAACAATATAGTATAAATATAGTCAGTATTCTCTTGATTTCTAAGGCATTGGTTCTAGGACCACCTGAAAACACAAACATTTGTGTATTTCCAGTCTCCTGTACAAAGGCATAATATAGGCACACAGATGCATACATTTTTCTACATATTATATACATTCACACACACACACACACACACACATCTCTTAAAGATGAGAATCCATCCTGAGAAATTCATCATTGGGTGAGCTCATCACTTTGCAAACACCATAATGATTATTCATGTGAACATAGAATTCACATTATCTAAAACTGGGATGATGTCATTAGAAGATCTAACCCTATGAAATCATTGTCATTCATGTAGCTAGTTATTATCATAAATGTTACCAAGCAGCACACATCTATACCTTTAGCCATGCCTAGAGTACTTAAAATATCTGATGTAGATGCTATATAAATGGTTTTAAGGTATATTATTTAATGCATAATGACAAGAAATAGATGAATTTTCTGATTTTTTTAGATTTGTTTCAATATATCTGAGTGTTTCCGCTGCATTATACATGTGTACCACATACAGTCCTGGTGTCTATAGAATTCAGAGGAGGGTGTCTGGTCCCTTGGAATTTGGATTACAGATGGTTGAGAGCCACCATGTGGGTGCTGGGAAATGAAACTAAGTCCTCTGAGAAAGTAACAAGTCCTCCTAACCACTAAGCCATCTCTCTAGCCCCAACCTTTTCTTAATATTTTCTATATGTTGGTTTGACCTCTGGGTGCAGGGTCATAAAGAACCAACTGTTAGGTTTATGTCTTATTATAATACTTTTTTTTACTTTGTTGTGTCAATACTATGCTGTTTTATTTCCTAGCGCTCCAGGGTATTTTGTGAGCAGACTGATGGAACACAGGCCTTACTTCCCAAACAGCCACACTCTTGTCTTCTATCCTAGTTCTAACCAAGTGAACCTGCTCAGCTTCCAAAGTCAGACAAGACCAGGCTTGCTCGGGGTGATGTGGCCAGGTGTAACTTTATAATACATCAAGTCCCTTCTCTTTTTCAAAGTAGTTTTAAGTCTTTTTCCATGTTTTTTCCAGATGAACTGTAAGTTGCTAAAGCTTTCCTCATCAACAGCCTTCTATTCAAATGTGAGCGAAAGTCTGAATACCATCACGTCTCTGTTTCCTTGGTCCCATAAATATGAATGTAAAGTAGGAAAAAAAGAGAAGTATTAACACAGCCACAGAGCATGAACAGCAGAGGAGACAACGAGTTCTACCGCAGAGCTGAGTTTGGGAAGCAGATGAAGAAGAGCTAACCAGATTGACAGGACAAGGGTAGATGCATCACTGTCTCTGAAGAAGCAACTTTAAGAAATGCCTTATCCCACTGGTGAACTGAAGAGGTGTGGGAGGGGAGTGCAGGGAGGGGTACAGGGGAGGTGGACAAAGGTAGACACAGGGCCTGCAGATGGGACCCCCTATCCAACACTGGACTCAACAGGGAAGTAATGGAAAAACACAGACATCATTACAGCTAACACTGTGAGGCACCTTAGAGAAGGAGAAGGTGGTTAAAAGTAACATGAAGAAGAACAGTGCATAGCAGACTCAGGTACCAGCCCTGGAGGGGCCTTCCGAGTGGGACTCTGTGGTTCTAGGGAATTGCGACCCTAATACAAGATGCAACTGAGTCTGAAGTCGGAAAAGAGGTGACAGCGGATCCAGGAGACCAGCAAGAAGACCCTGAGAGTCCTCTCCTCCCCGCTGCCCACCATGCTGGGACAGCTTGCCAGGTACAGACAAAACGGAAACACAGTGCTTGGAAAATTAGAATGTCGAGGTCTGTGCCCTTCTGCACATCCAACAGTAAATGCTGGTGAGAAGTTTGATGAGGGAAGAGGGCAGGCCACGCTGTGAACGTCCCTCTCTCCCTTCAGCCAAGTAAGACCAACTTGTGCTGAAGAGGTTTGGGTCTCTGCCTCAGTGAGAATTTAAGCCAAGAAAGCACACCCCCACAGAGGGAGCTGGTCTGTCAGGTACTCAAGAATCTCATCATAGGAGTAAGTCAATGAATTGCACAATCTACTTGAGATACATTAGCTAAATCCCACAAGGTATATTGGAATGAAGCAGACTAATGATTCAAGATAGCCATCATAAGTAAAGAATAAAAAATTAAATAACATGAAATTAGAATAGACCAAAAAAAATTGGGTGTGAAAAATGTAATCACTGAAATAACTCAGTGAATAACATAAACACTACAAACGTATTCTCCTAAGAGATGAGCTACAAGCTCTCCTAGCCAGCGTTGGAATAAGGAGTTGAAAGATACAGCAGAATTGAAGCCCTGGAAGATAAGATCCACATGTCATCATCTGAATAATAGGAGGCCTTAAAGAAAAGAGAAATGAAGGAAGGCAAGTGTCAGAAAATTGCTGGGGATTAAAGAAAGATGAAAGGCCTCAGTCTGAAAGAGCCCTTGGAGCGCCTAATAAGATAAGTGTAATAAACCCACATCTAGATGCATTATGGAAAAATTTAAAGCCACATAGAAAGGGGCGAAACTCAAAGCTGCTAAAGAAGGAGACGATCACTCATGAGGAAGCAAGCGTCTATCCGATTGGCATCCAACCTGTGCTCAGCAACGACAGGAGAAACAAGAAGACAGGGATGCACTATTTCCAAAGTGCTAAAGAACTTCAAAGCAGACCTATGTCCAGAAAAAGAATGAAATAAGAACATGCCATGCAATAATCTCAGGCATAAAAAGCCAAGATAATGCATGAAATCCTCCTTGAAAACAGAGAAACCACTCCAGTGAGAAGAGAAATCGACCCGTGGTATCACTATGCAGTAACAAGGGAATGGGGGAGTGTGCATAATAAGTAGAGAAAAGTTAACTTAGATCAAAAACATTCATAACCACCTGGAAGTAAAATGTTACCTAATTTGCAGAGTGGAGGACTAAATGATATCTGTGAGGAGAGGCCGGGAGCCCCGGGGGAGCTTTCTTACCTCGTTATAGAGAGACATAAATGCTATCTCAGCTTCTTTGGCATATCAGACCATTTAAAGAATGGAACCCAAGAAATTAGAATTTCTTCCCGAATCTCCTGGTAGGAGAGGAAATGGCTGAAACCCCTGGGCATCAAGAACCTGGCTACTAGGGAAAGATTTTTAGCTTCTCAGGTGACCTTGAAGGAGAGGCAGGATAAGTGATGGCCAAGGGACCACACTGAACTGTTCAATCATGCACGCCGACTGTTTTATTTTTCGTAAGTACATTTTTAAATTAAAAGAGAGTGACATCACTCTCCTCCTTCTCTATCTTCCTTCTAAGCCCTTCCATGCCCCTCGTCAGATTGACAGCCTCTTTTTCAATTATTATTGTTACATATATATATGCTCAAATATATAAATACAACTGGCTGAGTTCGTCTTCAGTGTTTGTGTGTATATGGTTTTAGGGATGACTATTTGTATTCTATAACCAAGAAGGAACCTCATCTATTTCAAACCTATCCCCACATTAGGACCGCAGAAGAACTTGGAGGAGTCTCCGTATTTCTTTGTCCTTCTTTCCAATTACTCCGCATTGACCAAATCTCCCTTTTCTGCTTTTTACTATTAAAATAAACAAATAAATACTGACCTGGGATTGATGAGACAAATAAACATGAGTATGTTTTTGTAATGTGAAGTGTATGAGTAACATAAATGGTAAAACTCGAAATGAGACGAGAGAGAGAAATATATATAAACCACAAATAAGTAGCTAAGTCTAAATACAGTGTGAACTACACGATGTGTTTGGGGTTGAGTTGTGCCCTTGTTCCCAGACATAATATATAGTGCTCCATAAACTCGACATCCTAAGCCCTGGCTCCTTGGGTTATAACCTGACTTGGACTAGAGCGGCAGCAGGATAGTAAGGATGAAGGATTTCATGCCAGAGACATGTAAGAAGAGAAAAGGGCCATGTTAAGGCCGAGATAAGAAGCTGTTTGCATCAAGGCAGGCAGACATTGGAGCTGTAGAGCTACAGGCTACAGGAGCCCACATTTCTTGTAAACAACCAGAATCTTAGAAGAAGGCAAGGATGAGCTCCCCAAAGATTTGAAGCTGCCCTTCCTTCAGACTTTCAGACTCCACAACTGTAAGAATAAAAATTTCTGTGTGTGTGTGTTCTGGAAAATATTTTACATTTCTTTTTTAAAAAAACTAATTTTACTAATGTTTCGGAGAATTTTATATATGCATGCATTGTATTTTGATCATATTCATATCCATTCCTCTCTCCGACTCCTCCTAGGTCCACCCCACACTCCCAAGTTTGTATCCTCTTTTGCTTTGCTTTGTTTTGCTTTGTTGGTTTATAATCCACCAAGTCCTGCTTGTGTCTTCCATATGCTCATGGGCATGAGATCATACACTGGATCGTGGAGTCATCACCCTTAAAGAAAACTGACTCTCCCTCCCCTAGAAGCAGTCATTAGTGCCCCAATGTTGGGTGCAGGCTCAGTGAGCCTCTTCCCCCCCTTTCCATACTAGAATGTTGTCTAGCCTGAGCCTACGTGGGCAACCACAGCTACTCTAAGTTCCAGAGTACACAACCCAGTCATGTTCAGAAGACACTATTTGACTCTGGTCCTCCAAGAACTCTGGGTCTTACGATTCTTCCCACACTCCCTCTTCCGAAATGATCTCTGAGCCTTTTGGCGAAGGGGTGGGATACAGGTGTCGCGCTTGTGCTGAACACTCCACAGACGCTTATTCTATGCTCTCCGACCCGTTGGGTGCTTCTGCATTTGGAAGGTTGAGGCAGGAGAATCACTAGTTTGAGACGAGTCTGGGCTACAGAGCCAGACTTTGTCTAAAAGAAGAGTAATCAACCCAAAATCTGACATGCCAGAAAATGTACAATCTGATAGAAACAACTATGGAATGTTCTAAACTTTCAGAACTACATCATCTTACATATCCCCTATCTTCTGTATAAGCTTCATAAATTATATCATTGCAAATGTACTCACATAGAATGTATAAATAATTACATAAGCAAAACCTGGGGTGGGTGTTCAAACAAGTTTTACTGATAAGAAAGCATAATAAAAAAATCTGAAGATATTAATATTGGTTAGAAAGACAAAACAAAACCCCAGACATCAGTACCCAAGAGTGTAGTTTGATATGCCCAAAACCATTCTTGGTGGCCACAGTGGTGGCAGGGAAATAAGTTGCCAGGGTCTGTGTCCCCTGATGATAGTCCCTACTCAGTCACCTCTGGATCAATCCATGCCCCCAGCCCCTACCCCTAGACCTTCTGTAAACAGTGAAAGAAAGTGATGGACTCAGAACCAGCAATGGCTTTTCCAGGTCACTGGCTCATTCATTCATGGACAGCATCCCAGAACTAAAAATAGAAGAACCATCTGCACTTTGGCTATTGGAACCGAGGCTTGGATGAACCTCCGGACAGACCTTGGCAGACTAGTGGCCACGATGGCAATACTGACCTCTTCAGGTGACCTCAACAAGTCAGGGCCAGCAGCCAAAGCAGAAATGCTTCCTCAGGCAGAATCCTAGGGATGAAATGAGAGAGTAAGGAATGAGTAGGGATCTCATCTCCTCAATGAGGGAGGTGATTCTTGATGCTACATAGAATGGCAACAGGACTGGGGAAGGCAGTTAAGAGGGAGTCTCCCTCAGTCCGGTTGACTGGTCAACAGTGCCATTCATTGCTTTATCTATAGAATCTCCTTTGGGATGTCTGAGCTTGGCACACAGCACACCATATGACAGGAGTGTTAGTAAAAGTTGCTTGAACTAGGCTGTAAGGAGAAGTTGGTTTCTTATTGGTCACCAAACACAGAGAGGAAAAAAGGAAACTGAATCTTTTGGCCTTTGTTTTGTGGACGTTCCTAAGTAAAGCAGAAAAAATAAATCTGCCCTCTGCCTACCTTGGTGAGGAGAAAGAGAAGACTTAGAGCTAACACTGAAGAGAAAAGACAGAACTTGGGATGTCCAAATAAGGACAGGAATCCAGTTGCTGTCTTCTTCCTTCATTCTTTGTCTCCCTCCCAGTTCCAAACCTCCCAAATCTTCCATTACTTCAGCTCTGTAATACCCTCTTTCATCTTGCCCATTTCCCAAACAATTTTGAAAATAGATGTTTACATAAATTGATATTCTTCGTAACATTCAGATGAACAGAGAATCTTTTCTCATCCTCTGTGTCTCTTTGTTCTCCAAGATATATGAAGCTATCTCTGGTCAAGATGGGTGGTGAGACCAGACTTGATGAATCCTCCTGTTTCAAACACAGTGTGATGAAAAACTGAAAATAAGATACAACAAAAAGGCACAAACAGGCTCAAATATGAGATAAACTACATTGATTAAAAACAGATGAAACATTTAAAATACTGATCCTCAGTGCAGTTATGAACTTTCTGAACTCCAAGTCTGGGAATAAAGGGAGGCAGCTGACAACTTACTGACTGTGGCAGAAGGAACTTAAACTACTTCATACTATTCTCCATGAAAGAATCCCATGATAATTTAGCCAATCCCGGGGGTGGAAGGTCATCCTTAAAAACACGCAGGTCATGCCAAGTGACCTCAGCAGGTTGTATTTATAAACTTATGTACATGTATATGCAAGAATTATAATTAAGGAATAAGAGACCATGAATTTGAGAAGGGATGGAAAGACACAGATGGAGGTGGAGGGAAGATAGGGAGTAGGAAATTAAATACAGTACTCACATGTGAAATTTTCAAAAAGCAAATTACAAAAAAATTTAAAGTATTTAACATGAAACAATGGACTGAGCTAGGAGTTTTTGTTTTGTTTTGTTTTTTACCACCTCATTCCTCTTCCTAATGGAAAAGGGAGATAAAAAAATATTATGGACAAGTGTTTCTCTCTCTCTCTTTCTCTCTCTCTCGTGAGATACACATGCACATTATTCAATACCTGTCTGTATTCTTCTAGTAATAGCATCCTGATTTTAACCTAGAGCATAAAACCCTGTCAGCTTTTGGACCACATGGCTTCGGATTAACCATCTCAAGGCCTGAAACATGAGATTCAGATTTGACTCAAGCATTGGCATCTCACTGGTTCAGGGATTACTTAGGATTAACAGACTGTTTTCATTGACATCACTGAGAGAGAAGCTCATCTTTCTACTGAGTTTGAACCTAAGAGGATGTGTAAACGGAGACTGGTCTTTCATTTCCCAGCTGCTCAGACCTGAATAACCACACAAAAACTTTATTAATTACAACACTGTTTGACCAGCAGTTTATGCATATTATTAGCTAGCTCTTAAATCTTAAATTAACCCATTTTTATCATTTTCTATTTTACCACAAGGCTCATGGTTTGTTACCTCACTTATGGCATCTGCCTGACTCTGCCTTCTTTCTCCCTGCATTCAGTTTAGTTTTCCTGCCTAGCTCTAATCTGCCCTGACATAGGCCAAACCAGCTTCTTCATTAACCAATGGTAATAAAACATATTCACAGCCTACAGAGGGGAAACCCACATCAGACTGGTAGTTATCTTGCCACCACCAAGGACCCAGTAATGAAACCAAGAATCAATAGGGAAGACAGAAAGCAATGTGGCTGCCATCTCTACTGGATTTCCCTATTTAAAGCTTTTTGCCTCGTGATCTAATGTGCTGACTGCTTGGATTCTGCAGGTTTTGACTTCATGATTCTCTCTCGTGTAAGCATGTGTTAAAACCAAACCAACCTCCACCTCTCCCCTCTTCTTCTCCGTCCTTTTCATCTGTTCCATCCCCCCCAACCTCCTCTCTCTTCTCCCCTACAAATAAGGACAGAGTTCCAGTCTTGTAAACTCCTTCACCAACTCTGCCGTTTTCCCCAGACTCTCTTATCTTTTCTTCTTTATTTCACTGTAAAAATGTCCAAAGAGGAAACGGTTTGTATACCTTCTCACTAACCCACTCGCGTTAGTGACTTTGCCTCTACCACTCATGTACCCATCTCCATGGCAGTGACTTTCAAAGTACGGCCCTTATCCTTGAGAATCACCTGAGAAATGAGTTTAAAATGCCCAGCACTGAACACTACATTAACCACAAAATCAGAAGGATGGTGCCTAAAAATGTGAAACTTTTTGAATTCCAATTCATCCTTAAGCACACTAAAATTTTTTTTTCACATTTTATTTATTTATTTATTTTTTTATTAAAGACTTCTGTCTCTTCCCCACCGCCGCCTCCCCTTTCCCTCCCCCTCCCCCAATCAAGTTCCCCTCCCTCATCAGCACAAAGAGCAAACAGAGTTCCCTGTCCTGTGGGAAGTCCAGGGACCACCCACCTCCATCCAGGTCTAGTAAGGTGAGCATCCAAACTGCCTAGGCTCCCACAAAGCCAATACGTGCAGTAGGATCAAAACCCATTGCCATTGTTCTTGAGGTCTCAGTAGTCCTCATTGTCCACTATGTTCAGCGAGACCAGTTTTAACCCAGGCTTTTTCAGACCCAGGCCAGCTGGCCTTGGTGAGATCCCGATAGAACATCCCCATTGTCTCAGTGTGTGGGTGCACCCCTCGTGGTCCTGAGTTCCTTGCTCGTGCTCTCTCTCCTTCTGCTTTGGACCTTGAGGTTTCAGTCCGGAAGCACACTAAAATTTAAGAATTATTATATTACATAGGCTAGAGTGGTAACTCAGCCGGTAAAATTCTTCCTTGCAAGCAGAAAGACCTGGATTTGATTCCCAGATTCCCAGAATTCATAAAAAAAGAACTCAGAGTCATTTTGATTTGCATTCCCCTGATGACTAAGGATGTTGAGCAATTCCTTAAATATCTTTCAGCCATTTGAGATTCTTTTGTTGAAAATTCTCTATTTAGATCTGTACTCCATTTTTTAATTGGATTACTTAGTATTTTGGTGTCTAGTTTCTTGAGTTCTTTATATATTTTGGAGATCAGCTATAAAAGTAAACTGCTCATTCATTTTCTGGATGCCAGACCCAAGTAATCACACAGAATTTATATTAATTACAACACTGAACAATAGTTTAGGTATATTCCTACCTAGCTTTTATATCTTAAATTAACCCATTTCTATTAATCTATGTATCACCATGAAGCTGTGGCCTACCAACAAGGTTCTGGTATCTTTCTCCTTCAGCATCTACACAGCATATCTCTTACTCTGCCTTCTTTCTCCCTGCATTCAGTTTAGTTTTCCCTGCCTATTCTGCCCTGCCACAGGCCAAATCATCTTCTTTATTAAGCAATGGTAATAAAGCATATTCACAGAATACAGAGGAGAATCCCACATAAATCATCCCTCTGTCAGATGTGGGGTTGATGAAGATTTTTTTTTCTCATTCTAAAGGTTGCCATTTTGTCTTATTGACTGTGTCCTTACAAATATATGTACTCACTCATAAGTGGATATTAGATGTAAAGCAAAGGATAACTAGGTTACAATCCACAGTTCCATGAAACATGATTAATAAAACTCAGAAATTGGGGCTCAACCTGAAGATCCAAAAAACAGCCAACCACTGGCTCTTACCTCGACATCAGTCTGAAATGACAATTCTGCTTTCTGGAATCTCAGAAGACTGTATGACTGACAGCTATTTCCTCCCATTTTAAAATCTCCTCTGGGGATGGGATTAAAGACATGAACCACCCAACTTCTATGGCAACTAGTGTGGCTACTGGTATTAATGGTGCGGGTCATTATGGCTGCTGGGATTAAAGGTGTGTGTTATCATAACCTGGTCTATAATGCTGATCAGTGGTGATGACAGGGGTTAAAAAGAAATCACACACTAGCTCAGAATTGAGTATAATAAAGGGTTATTTATTTAGGGGTAGACTCACAGATCACAATCCTCTGCTCAGACAGGGAACAGCAACCAAATCCAGCAGCTGGAAGAGAGAGGGAGTACATGCTTTACCTAGGCATTTATAGGATAAGAGGTCACACCCAAGTGGGCTGACAACTTAAAGGCTACTGGCTGAAGGACTTCCTACAGCTCCTCCCCCTTTTGTTTAAATAAGAGAGTACTGAGCCTAATACAAAATTATATACAATAAGAACAAATATCAAGTATAAAAATTAGAATTACAACCAGCATAAACAATATCAAGCAAGAAACATAATAAAAGTTTCAATAAATATCCAATCCTAAGGAGTCTAAGTCTTATATTATAAATAACTTGGCCAAGTCAAGAGAGGAAAGTACAACTATCTAGTCTTCAACCCCATCAAAGACCTGAAAAAAAATATTATCACTTGAGTAAGCATGAAGTGCAATCAAGCAACTTCCAAAATGTGCAACAAATGACAGAGACATTGGCTACCTGGACAATCACCCAAAATCTCATTTGCAATGTTGAAGCAACCAACTTTGGCTAAGGCCTAGAGTAACTGACAGACCATTTTCAGAGACAGGAAATTTCTCAAAACCTTCTTTTTTTCTTGTATCCTGCTTGTCCTGTCTGGACACTATGCATTTTGTCAGTGGTTGATACATGGGCAGTTCCTTGCCCAAAGGCCAGTTTTGCCAAGAAGAAAACAAGCTCCAAGCAGAGTGTCTTCAGTGCTCAACATTCTCTCAGAAATAGATCGGTACTGCCAGGAGCAATTGTGTCTCATGTCAACAGAACCCTAAGTTATTTAAATGCCATATTCTACAACTCTTTGAAGTGGTTGAAGATTACCTATCTATGCAGAATACAGTCTCTATGTATCTAAAGAACCTGATTAGTCTAACTATAGTATGACAAACATGGATGACCATTGATCTATAATTCTTAATACCTATATAGCTTAAAGAATAAAATTTCATATTAGAATATTAAACAATCTTTAAACAACTGTGCAACAATGAGGACAATGACCTCAAAATGTAAACAATGCATAAATATCTTGATCAGAGGTAGAAATGTACATTGCAATATGATAAATACATATCAATATATAAAAATGTTTTAAGCAGAAGTAGAAGCATGCATGCATACAATATTCAATATAATTTAACTTTGTATCAATATACAAGAGTCCATACCAATGTAATTGCCTATAAATAGTAACTCACAATTATTCATTCTATTACTCAGTATTATTATTATTAGTGTAAGTAAGCTCATACTAATCTATTATCCCATCCAGTTTTCCCTTTTTTTCAAGAAGAGCCCTGAGCCTGTAAAATTCTCCCTCCCCCAACCCTAACCCTATACCAATTATAATCAACCCATAAATGATGTCCCTAACCCTGAGGACAAACTTTGTTGAGAGAAGGGATGCCATCTTCTAGAATTACTTCCAGCTGTCATGGGGATGATGTTCTTTCTAAGGGATTCTGTGAAATTAAAATGATAGTTAAGTTCCAAGATTACTGTCTGGTATAATAGTCTCTGAGTATTTGGTGGGTCTGTTCAAAACATTGTAAATAAGTGCATCATATCAGCTAACCAAGTTGGAACCATCTTCCTAATAAAATTAAAAGGGGAAGATACCGGGCCTCATGAGGTCCAGGCTGGAGGCCCAGTGTAAATTCCTGAGCCTAGCTCAAGTTTGGAGACCTGTCTTTGGCAATGACTGCCACATAAAAGTGACTCAGCATAGCCCAACCTAAACCCACCTCTGCCCAGCCACTGTTAAAGTGGCAGACTATCATTGGCCCTTATTCCTTACTCCACCTCACCCCATCCCAAGACTCCCACCACCTATAAGAACCCTAATAAGTTCCTGCCTAATACAATTAAACGAGATTCTGCTTCGACAGACTCCCAACTCAATGTGTTTCTCCGCAGTGGCCAGAGGGGAAGTCTGGGTCATCAACATTCACCATCATCTCAGCCCCAGGGAGATACTGGTGGGACTGGCTCTGCCACAGCCATATCTGCTGGAGAACCCAGCAAGAGGTCCTCAATTTTAAAAAGAAGTATTAAAGATTTTTTTCTGAGCTGGGTGGTGGTGGTGCACACCTTTAATCTGAACACTCGGGAGGCAGAGGCAGGTGAATCTCTGTGAGTTCAAGGCCAGCCTGATCTACAGAGCTAGTTCCAGCACAGGCTTCAAAGCTACAGAGAAACCCTGTCTTGAAAACCAAAAAGAAAAGAGATTTTTCTCTGGCCTCTCCAAGCACACACACACTCACGTCCACACACACTTGAAGAATTATTACATTATAGAAATTGTTTCTCAAGCATTATTTTTGTTTTCACTGACTTCAAGTGGTGCAGAGAGCCTGACCTGCGCACAGGACTCTACAGTCTCAGAATTCCCCATTTGCACCTGTTCTTTAAAAGCCTTTTGTGTGCAGTGAACTGAAGCCCTTTAACTAGAAACTCAACTTGTCAGGAAAGCTTAAGAATTGGAAGTACGTCTTATCTGATACATGTCTCCCTAATCCTGTGATTGTGTTTTGCTTGTCTCTAACTGCCTGGATACAGCTACCCTCCAGGCTTAATGGCATGAGTTTCTAACTTTTCTGGTATCTGTAAGAACTGAGTTTGTCAACAGACATGGCCCTATATCACCAACAGGATTAGAGTCCTTGAAAGCTTTGTCTTTTAAGGGTCCCTCCATGTGCAAGCTTCAGGGTATAAGTAGATTAAGGATATCTGAAGAAGACTCAGCCATGAGAAGGGTAGAGCTATCGCTCCCCGGAATATATCACAGTTTCATATTTAGTATCTGTTCTTTGATCCCGTGTGTGAAGGCAGTGTACGTGTGTAAGTGCATGCGTGCAAAGGTGTGCTCACCCATGCATGTGTGTATGGAAGCCAGAGCTCAACACTGAGTTTCTTTCCTTATTATTCCCCTGTTGGCAGAGGTTTTCTGTGCTGAAGGAGTTCCTACAGCATTCACCACACTATTTTTTGAGACAGTATCTCTCATTGAGCCTGGGACTCACCATTTTAGTTAGGCTAGCTGGCCATTAAGCCCCCAGCATCTACAGGTCTCCATACTCCTGCCCCACCAGAGATGAGGTTACAGGAGTGCATTGCCACACACAGCTTGTACATGGATGCCGAGATTCACACTCTGGTCCATGTGTTTCCATAGCCCTCTGGTACCTATTGGTTCATATTTAGGATCATCTTTTCCTTATACAGAAAGCATATTAAGCTGGCTGTAGTGACACACTCCTGTAAGCCCACTACTTGATGGCAGAGGTAGGATCATCAGGAGTTCAAGCCAGCTAGCCCCTGCTACACAGCAAGCTTGAGACCAGCCTGAGTTACATGAGACCTTGACTCAACATCTCAAGCATTAGGGTTCTTTATAAAAGGAATTTATGGTACACATTCTTTAAAAGTTATGGCTATCCTACATGTCCTGAACTTGCCATGCACTCTGGGGAGAAGCCACTCCTGCCATCGAAGGTGAATATTGGCTTTTGAACATCACAAAGAGCGAAATGGCTTCGCTAATATGGATTCCAATGACAGGACGGTGTTATTCCAGCTCATCAACATAATCCCAGTGTGGTGTCAGGTGGGACATAGGTTTCCCTTCTAACCCTTAAGTCCTGCTAATGCCTCATCATACTTGGAATCAGTAAGCTGTACGTCTCCGAGGCCTATGTTAATTCCGTCTAAGGACACATTTTGCGTACTGACATTTTCTTGAGTGAGGGAGGAGCACACACCCATGTGTGTACATATGGAGTCCAGAGATCAACATGGACTGACATCTTTAAAAAACCAAATCTTTTTAAAACTTACTTATTTTATTTTATTTGCATTGGTGTTTTGTCTGCAGGTATATCTGTGTGAGGGTATCAGATTTTAGAGTTATAGATAGTTGTGAGCTGTCATATGAGTGCTGGGAATAAACCCCGGGTGCTCTGGAAGAGCAGTCAGTGCTCTTAACCATGGAGCCATCTCTCCAGCCCCCAAACTGTCTTTCTTTATCACTCCCCACCTTACTGTTAGAGACAGAGTGTCCCACTGAACCTGGACATTATGTTTTAGCTAACCAGTGGGTTCCCAGAATCTGCCTACCTTCGTCCCCATTCCCAGAAGTAATGGGATTACAGGTGTCGATCACCACACCTGGATTTTTTACATGAGAGCTGGGGATCTGAACTTGGGTCCTCATGCTTGCACAAACACTTTCCCCACTGAGCCAACTCCCAGGGCCAACATTTTCAATTTTATACATTCTTTGGTATTGCTGGTATGGCTCTGAACTCTGAAAGTAGTTGATTTTAGAATCACTGGAAGTCTTTGTCATCGTTTTGTAGCTTGTTTCACCATCTTAAGGTAAAGCATTTGAAATGGATGGTGGATCATGTGTATAATCGCAGTATTCAGGAGGTAGAGGCAGGAGGATCAGTAATTCAAGGCTAGCCTGGGCTACATGAGACAATGTCAAGAAAGGAAAGGAGGGGAAAAAGGGAGAGATGGAGGGAAGGAGGGAGGAAGGGAGGCAGAGAAGGAGGAAAGGAGGAAGGAAAGAAGGAAGGAAGGAAGGAAGGAAGGAAGGAAGGAAGGAAGGAAGGAAGG
>JABTXL010000888.1:1399338-1417518 GCA_025134845.1 Neodon shergylaensis
TCTGCATCCTGTGCAGTTCTGCATTCTGTGGAGTTCTGCATCCTGTGGAGTTCTGCATCCTATGCAGTTCTGCATCCTGTGGCAGTTCTGCATCCTGTGGCAGTTCTGCATCCTGTGGCACTTCTGCAGTTCTGCATCCTGTGGCAGTTCTGTATCCTATGCAGTTCTGCAGTTCTGCATCCCGTGCAGTTCTGCACCCTGTGGATAAGCACAACACATGGAGTCAGATAGAGCTGCTCCCAAATCCTAGCTCTGCCTCTCAGAATAATATGGCCTTGCACAACTTCCTTAAACATGTCCAGACTTCTGTATTCTCCACCACAAAATGAGATAAACTATAGGTTAGTGTCCATTAAACAAAAGTAATTATTTAGCATTGATTCTTTGAAACTGTTCCCCAAATTGATCTTAGAGATAGCCTTTCCGGAACCACAGATGAAATCCTTTCATCCTTGGCTATATTAAAACAAAGATATTAGTTACGTCTATAGTTCTCAAATGTACTCCAGACATCAAGATCACCTACAAGTTATTTCTTCTTTTCCAAGACAGGATCTCAAGTAGATTAGGTTGGCCTTGAATCTGATATGTAGATGAGGGTGACCTTGAACTTTCAATCCTATGGCCTTAGCCTGCTAAACCATGAGGTTATCGGCTTGCACCTACATCTGGTTAGTGCAGTGCTGAGAATCCAACCAGGGCCTCATGAACGCTAAGCAAGCACTCTGCCAACTGAGCATCATCTGTGGCATTATTTATGAAATACTTCTAAGGTATATATTCCTAAGCCCTGATTTGGGAATTTATGATTCTATTTATCTGGGCAAGCACCCTTGCCTCCGTGTTTTCCTAATTGAAAGCCACTACTTCACACCAAAAACTACAAGGTAGGCAATAAAATAATCATAGCAAGCTACACAGTACAATTTGACACCAAGGGCTAACTCTTGTAAATCAGTCTTTTCAAATCAGCTTGTGGCCCTGATATGAAGTGAGGGGATAGGCAATGGGGGTGGTGGAAATGGAGCAGGATGGTGACAGAGGGGTCAAGGGGTGACAAACAGGGGGAAATCAAGGCCTGGAAGACTGAGTCTTCTAACCCAGCAGGAAGCAGCAAATTGGACATTCTCCAACAGACCAAACATGCTTTCTTGCATCCATTGGGGATTCGTATGGGGGCTAAAGTCTCCTTTTCTCCACAGGAAAAATAAACAAACCTGAAACCATAAACTGCAAAAATGTACTGAGGCTTGCAAAATGGACCAACTGTACCAAGTCACATCTTGCATAAAAAAAGGAAAATGTAATAACTATTTTAGCCCCAGCTCGCACAGATGCAAATGTTCTCTGATAAGACCTTAGGGAAATGACTTGGCAGTGACTGGCTCTCCTCTGGCTGCAGAGAGAAGATGGCTGACTATTCCAGCCGTTCATTTGGTTTGCAAATTCTGAGCACCCCGTGCTCAGACCCCACTCAGTGAAATTTCTACCCTAAAAGTACCGTACCACAGATACCCAGCAACTTCCTCATTTCAGCGACTCATGGGATGAGGTCTCACACACTCTGGATATTTAACAAATGCAGTTCTGCATGACCAATAGTTTTTGTCAGAGAGTTTGAACCACAAGCCCCGTGCTCTCCGAAAGTCAGCTTGGGTTACCAGCAAGGCCTACTGGACATCTGGACTAGCTGCATTTGGAAATAACTAGCAGAGGATTAAGTACTTAAAAAAAAAAGTCAGAAAGTCATCTCCACTCTGAGAGAAAACACTGGAGTGGTCAAACAAGCACTTAAAGTTAAACTATTTGAGACCAATAGGAGCCTAAAGAGGAGACATCAACTGGCCACTTGCCTTTTCCACACTGGGAGTTCTCTGGGCTTTTGCCTCAAAGGGAAAGGCTATCAGGAAGGCAGAAGCTCTGTGTTTGTCCTGCCTAGCAGAGAAATGATGACAGGCTTAGAAACAACAGGTAGGCCTGCAGAGATGGCTCAGAAGTTAAGAGCACTTGCTGCTCTGGCAGACTTGGCTTTGGTTCCCAGCACCCATGTGATGGCTTACAACCAATCGTAACTCCAGTTTCAGTGGATCTGATGCCTTCTTCTGATCACCTCAGGTGTCAAGTGCACATGGGGTACACACATGTATATACATGTAGAAAAAAACACTCATACAAACGCATCTCCTGAGAAAAGATTATGTTATTGCTCTCAGTTCTGCAGCTGGAACATACGTGAGAAAAGTGCTAGAAGATTCAGTATCTAGTGAGGTTCCATTACCTGGCTCATGGGCAGAGCCTTCTTCTAGTCATAACATATAAATAACGCTGCAGGGCCCAGTGGGTGAGAGCACTTGCGGTGCAAGTATGAGAATCTGAGTTCAAATCCCTGCACTTTTCTTCTTCTTCTTTTTCTTTTTCTTCTTCTTTCCTCTTTTCTTCAGCACTGGGGTTTTGCTTGTATGTATATCTGTGTAAGGGCATCAGATCCCCTGGAACTGAAGTTACAGATAGTTGTGAGCTGCCATGTGGGTGCTGGGATTGAACCCGGGTCTTCTGGAAGAGCAGTCAATGCTCTTAACCACTGAATTGTCTCGCCAGGCTCCCCAAATCCCTGCCCTTATATAAAAATCAGGACATGGTGCTGTATGAGTGTGCTCCTAACATTCTCTTCTAGTTACACACACGCGTGCGTGCACACACACACACACACACCACTATTATTAATTAAATTTAATTTTTTTAAAGACAGTATTAGATGTTCCATAGAAAAGAGCCTACAGGAGCCACCCTTTGAAAGAGCTTTATTAGAAAAGATACATTACCATGGCTACCGACAGCAATGATAGGCCCTGAATGGAAGAACAAGCCTTCAGTCTGAAGAAGACTCTCATTAGGAGAGACAGCTGTCACAGATAAAAGGAAGAAAGGGGTCATTTAGGGAGAGACAGACCCTTCATTTCCCACACGAGAAGAGCAACAGCATCACATCATACCATAGGCAGTATGGAGCCCCGAGGGAAAGCTTCTCGAGGAAGACAAGGACTTCTACACCATGTGATGTAGCTTACAGGTGTCACAAAGCAGACGGGCACTAGGTTCTTTGTGCAGTGGGTGGTGGTTAACACAGAGCCTCACACTGGTCCAAGTGCCAGTGGAGTGTTGAGCTCTAAACAGGCATTGATACCACAACTACCACCACCACCACTATCCCAAACATGACGAAAGAGGTGGCAGAAAGATTGTGAGAGCCAGAGGTTGGGTAGGAATGCTATGCAACAGTCTATTCTGGACATGACAGGGCTATGGCACCCATGAACTCATAGCTACTGTGGTGAACTGCACAAGGTCCTCACAAGATCAAGCCAATCAATATTCCAACATGGGGAGGGGAGGGACATACAATGCCTCAGCCCAAGCTGAACAGCTATTGGCAGTAGATTGCTACTGAAAGGGAAAATCATTTATCTTCAAGGGCATGGCCCTGGTGGGTTGCCCATGTTTGAATGGATTGTCCCACATCTGTGCGCATTAAGTGGACTCGGTGGATGTTAGGACAAAAGAAAGGGACATGAAGTTGGGAGGTGGCATGTGTTGGAGGTGGGTCTGGAAGAAGCTGGAGGGGTCAGTGGAGGGTACATGTGATCAAAATCACTGTAGAAATCTACAAAATTCTCAAAGAATAAATAAAATATCTTTAAAGTTAAGTTATAATTCAGGTTATTTTGGGTCTAAGTATTTGGAGGGGAGACTGCAAGACCACGACAGTCTTGTTTATTAATTCTTTATCTAGAAAAGAGTTGGTCCAGTGTCTGAGGAGGAGAGGCGGCTAGAGGGCCTGTGATCTAAAACTCACTGTGCCCCAAGACAGTGGAAGGGACAAAGGCTTCTCTGAGATCCCTTTTAAAAGTGCCCTGGGGGCTGGAGAGATGGCTCAGTGGTTAAGAGCATTGCCTGTTCTTCCAAAGGTCCTGAGTTCAATTCCCGGCAACCACATGGTGGCTCACAACCATCTATAATGAGGTCTGGTGCCCTCTTCTGGCCTGCAGACATACACACAGACAGAATATTGTATGCATAATAAATAAATAAATATTTTTAAAAAAAATTTTAAAAAAAGATAAAAGTGCCCTGGTCATCGGATTCACAGCCCCCCAAGGGTGTCAGCTCCCAATGGCATCACCTTTGGGGATTAGAATTTCAATATATGAATGCAGAGTGGGGATGCAAATACTCAAACTATAACAATAGTTCTAAGGTTATTAAAGAAAGGAAGGAGGGGAGGGAACAAAAGCAGAGTGGAGGGAGGCAGGGAAGGAGGGAGGGAGGAAGAGAGGGAGGAAAGGAAGGAAGGAGGAAGGGAGGCTATGAGTTTTAAGTTCCTACCTGTCTAGTCTCACAGTTGCTGCTGTCTAGCCAGGGAGCCTCCATCATTGCTGGGTTGACTCTACTCTGCCTTCACTTCCCTGTTTAGGCAAAGTTTCTCCCTTTTCTCCTCTCAGTACAAGTCAGTGGCTCCATTCTCCTGCCTCCAAAACCGTCACCCATGATTGATCTCACCCCTCCTCTAGTCCAGGTCTGGTGCTATTTTGTTTGTGCTTTAACAAATAAAGCTTTCTTGCAGATCAGAGTGTGGAGCTAGCCACATCAGTTAGCCATGAGGCCAGGCAGTGGTGGCACACACCTTGAATCCCAGCACTCGAGAGACAGAGGCAAATGGATCTCTGAGTTCAAGGTCACCCTGGGCTACACAAGATTGAATCATTCTAAAAGAGAAACAGAGCCAAGGGCTAGTGGGTCACATTTTTAATCCCAGCACCAGGGAAGTAATGATGGGAAGTGATAGGCTGGGCAGAGAGAGGAATGCAAGGTGGAGGAGACCAGAGCTTAGGATTCAGTCTGAGGTTTCATGGAGACATGATTTTGCCCACTTTGGTCTGAGGATTCAGTAGAGGTAAAAGGTCTCTCTAGTGGCTGGCTCCTTTACTTCCCTGATCTTTCAGCATTTACCCCAATATCTGACTCTGAGTTTTTATTAAGAAGACCAATTATAATTTGCATAACACACGTCTTCATCTCCTCTTGACAGTCTCTGTCCCCAGGCAGCAGTGCTCAGTTCTTATTCCCAGGCTCAGAGCTCTTTACCCCATCCTGAGACAGCATAATCCTTACCTTGCTCAACGCTGATTCTTCACCCACAATTAACCTCATTGTCACTTAGGGAAAGAATCATAGAGGATATGCTTATCAAAGCACCATAAACGCTTGGCCACAAATAGCAGCATTTGGCATCCAGTGCATCCTATTACCAGCCAAAAAGTAATGTTGAGAAGGAAATAATTTGCTGTAGGGTGTCTCTGCTGTCCTCATTAGAGGTGACAGATAACTCCCAACAATAACACAAAAATAAACAGGGACACCTGGAGGGAAATGTGCACAGCCACCCAGTGACAGCTTATGACAAGACCTCATATTTGCACTGCAGACACTAGATATACTGCTTCTCAGACTTCGAACCACAATCAAGTGTTAAGATATTACATGCGTATACATTTATATAAAACCCTTTATTTGGAAAAAACAAATTTTCATGTTTAGAATCCCTCCTCCCTCCCCCTCCCCCGCCAATTTGGGCACTGAACTTAAACACCAGGCCAATCAGTACAAAACCAAGCACTTGGTAACCCTGTCACATGCCAGTGCCTGGGGTCAAGTTTGAGCCTTTGAAATCCTGAGAAGCAAGAGCAGCGGAGTGGTTGCTGCTGTGAGATACGAAGGATGCTTCGGATCTCCCTCTCAAGACTTCCCTCCCCGCTTTGCAGGCCAGCTTTGAAAATGCAGTAGCCTCTCATCTTGTTTCTGCCAGGATATCATCAATGTTTTGTTTCTGGAATTTTCTCAGAGAATCAGCAGTTTCTCCCCCAGGTCAGCTACCATCGCCAGCGTGTGCCGAGCAGGGCTGCAGATATGAAGTCAGCTCTGAATGATCCCCCAGCCCCCTTCTCGCATCCCGGAAGCTAGACTGGCTGAGAAACCTCAGGGAGCCACAGGGCCACTCTCCCCTAAGATTCTGCCATGGAGTCAACTGCTGGGAAGTAGGGGGAAGTAGGAAAATGGCAAGCCAGAAATTGACTTGTTTTGTTTCAAGCCCGCCCAAGGGACTCTGAGCAAACCATTATTCTGAAGCCCAGAAGCAAGGCCCTCCCCAGGGTATCTTACTTTCATAAATACTCAGAGACTAAATAAAAACACTCAATTCCCAAGCTCCCGAGAATCCCTAAGGAAGCTGGAGTTTCTTCAGGCAGCATAATGGTCTGAGAGCAAAGCAAGGAGTCAAATGTCAGGGAAAGAGGGGGGAACTCTAAGAACCACCCGACTGCAAAGTAGAGATGTTGCTTCTTCTCACATCTTGATCTCCCCACCCCCAAATTCTCCAACAGCTTGAAAGTGGAGAGTTTCCATTTATCCATTCTCTTACTCATTCCTGCAGCATTTAATATGCCACAGAAGTATGAGCATTTGCTATGATATAGAACTGCACACATTGGGGAAATAAAGAATTTTGCAATCTTGCAATCTGGTAAAAACCCAAGTTGTTGATACCCTCTCTTGTCCACCCCTGCTGCCATGCCCAGGAATCGCTCCTACACAGGCAGGCAGGTACCTGCTGCTCAGGTGCAGGCCATACCAGTCAGAGTGGATGTTTAAAAAGAAAAAAAAAAAGATTCACCCTTCTGCTGCATAAAAGAAACAAACCTCAACATCAAAGATAGATATTACCTCAAAGTAAAGGGTTTGTAAAAGATTCTCTAAGCAAATGGATCCAAGAAACAACCTGCTGTAATTATTCTACTTCCTAACAAAATAGATTTCCAACCATAATTAATCAAAAGAGATGGAGAAGGGCACTTCATACACGTCAAAGGAAAAGTCCACCAAGATGATATCACAATTTTTAACATCTGTGCCCCAAACACAAGGGCCCCCACATTTGTAAAAGAATAGTTGCAAACGTTTAAATCACACATCAAAACTCACACATTAGTAATGGGAGAATTCAATTCTCCACTCTCACCAATGGACAGGTCATCCAAACAAAAACTAAACAGAAATAACGCAGCTAACACAAGTTATGAACTGATTGAACCTAACAAATATCTACAGAACATCTCACCCAAACACAAAAGAATGTATCTTCTTCTCAGCAATGCATGGAACTTTATCAAAAATGACTACATACTTGTTCACAAAGCAAGATTCAGCAGATACAAGAAAATTAAAATGGGCCCCCTGTATTCTATCAGACCACCATGGATTAAGACTGGATTTCAACAACAGAAAGCCTACAAACTCATGGAAACTGAACTCTCTACTGAAATGACCACTGAGTCAAGGCAGAAATAAGGGGAAATATTAAAGACTTCCTAAAATTAAAGGAAAATGAATGTACAACATACTCAAATTTATGGGACACAGTGAAAGTTCAGAACACTAAGTGCCTACATAAAGAAATTGGAGAGATCTCATACTAGCAACTTAACAGCACAGATGAAACCTATAGAACAAAAAAAAAAAAGCAAACGTACCCAAGAGGAGTAGATGGCAGGAAATAATTAAACTGAAGGCTGAAATCAATAAAATAGAAACAAAGAGAACAATACAAAGATCGATGAAACAAAGAGCAGGTTCTTTGAGAAAATCAAGATAGACAAACCCTTATCCAAACTAACTAAAAGACAGACATAGAATATCCAAATTAACAAAATCAGAAACAAAAAGGGAGACTTAACAACAGACACTGAAGAATCATTAGGTCGTACTTCAAAAATCTGTACTCCACAAAATTGGAAAATCTAAAATAAATGGACAATTTTCTTCATAGATAGCACTTACCAAAGTTAAATCAAGATCAGACAAACAATTTAAATAACTCTATAACCCCTAAGGAAATAGAAGCCATCATTAAAAGTCTCCCAATCAAAAAAGCCCAGGACCAGATAGTTTTAGTGCAGAATTGTATTGGACTTTCCAAAAAAAAGCTAATACCAACACTCTTCAAACTATTCCACAAAATAGAAACAAAAGGAATATTTCCAAAGTCATTTTTAAGAGACCAGTCACCCTAATATTTAAGCCACACATTCAACAAAGAGAATTAGGGATCAATTTCCCTCATGAACATTTATTCAAAAATATGCAATAAAATACTTGAAAACTGAATCCAAGAACATATCAAAAAGATCATTGATCATTGTTAAGTACGCTACATCTCAAGATACAGAAATGGTTCAATATATAAAAATCTGCCAAATTTAAGCCATTTAAACTTAATGAAAATAAAAATATGATCATCTCATTAGATGCTGAAAAAAAACCTTAGACAAAATCTAACACCCTTTTATGATAAAAAGTCTTGGAAAGATCAGTGATGCAAGAGACATACCTACACATAATAAAGACAATTTACAGCAAGTGAGCCCATATCAAAACAAATGGAGAGAAACACAAAGCAATCCATTTAAATCAGGAACAAGGCGAGGCTTTTCCACTCTCTCTGTGTCTATTCAATATAGCACTTGAAGTTCTAACTAGTGCAATAAGACAACTAAAGGAGATCAAGAGGATATAAACTGGAAAGAAGAAGTCAATGTATCATTATCTGTAGATATGATAACATATATAATTGACCCTAAAAATTCTACCAGAGAACTCCTACAGCTGATAAACACCTTCAGTGAAGTGGCTGAATACAAGATTAACTTTTAAAAAAAAATCCTTAGCCTTCCTATATACAAGTGACAAACAGATTGAGAAAGAAATCAGAAAAACAATACCCTTTACAATAGTCACAAATAATATAAAATACCTTAAGGTAACGTTAACCAAACAAGTGAAAGACTTGTATGATAAAAACTTTGAAGATTAAAAACTTATATGATAAAGTCTTTAAAGAAGGAAATATTGAAGAAGATATCAGAAGATGGAAAGATTTCCCATGCTCATAGATTGGTAGGATTTGCATAGTAAAAATATAGGCCATTTTACCAAAAGGAATCTACAGATTAAAAGCAATCTCCATCAAAATTCCAACAAAATTCTTTATAGACCTTGAAAGAACAAAAGCAAAAAAATAAAAACCAAAAAACAGAAAAACAAGATAACTAAAGCAATCTTGTACAATAAAAGAATTTCCAAAGGTATCACCATCCCTGACTTCAAATTCTACTACAGAGGTATAGTAATTAAAAACCACATGATATTGGTATAAAAATAGACAGATTGATCAATGGAATCAAATTAAAGACCCAAATGAACATCCACACACAAATGAACACCTGATTTTTTATAAAGAAGCCAGAAATATTCAACAGAAAAAAAAGCATCTAACTGGATGTCATCATGCAGAAGAATGCAAATAGATCTATATCTATCACCCTGCACAAGACTCAAGTCCAAGTGGATCAAAGACCTCAACATAAAACCAGACACACTGAACCTGATAGAAGAGAAAGTGGAAAATAGCCTTGAATGCATTAGCACAGGAGACAACATCCTGAACAGAACACCAACAGTGTGGCACTAAGATTAACAATTAATAAATGGGACCTCATGAAACTGAAAGCTTCTGTAAGGCAAAGGACACATTCAAAAGACAAAATGGTAACCTAAAGAATAGGAAAAGATTTTCACCAACTCCACATCTGACAGAAAAGTAATACCCAAAATATACAATGAACTCAAGAAACTAGACATCAACAAACCAAATAATCCAATTTAAAGATGGGGTATAGATCTAGATAGAGAGTTCTCAACAAAGGAATCTCAAACAGTCAAGAAATACTTAAAGAAATGTTCATCATCTTTAGCTATCAGGGAAATACAAATCAAAATGACTTGGAGATTTTATCTTACACCTGTGAGAATGGTTAAGATCAAAATCACAAGTGACAGCTCATGCTGGTGAGGTTGAGGAACAAGGGGAACACTCTTCCATTGTTGGTGGGAGTGAAAACTTGTACAGCCACTCTGGAAATCAACATGGTGGTTTCTCAGAAAATTGGGAATTGGTCTACCTCAGGACCCAGATATACCCATCCTGGGCACATACCTAGGATGCTCCATCCAACTACAAGCACGCTTGCTCAACCATGGTTATTGCAGCTTTACTCATGATAGTCAGAAAATAGAAACAACCTAGATGCCCCTCAACCAAAGAATGGATAAAGAAAAAAAATGTGTTACATTTATACTGTGGAGTATTACTCAGCTGTCAAAAAGAATAATATCATGAAGTTTGTAGGCAAATAGATGGAACTAGAAAAAAAACATCATGAGCAAGGTAACCCAGACCCAGAAAGATAAACATGGTATGTACTCACTTATAAGCTGTAAAGTAAAAGATAATCATAATATTGTTCACAGATTGAGAGAGGTTAAGTAACAAAGAGGGCTCAAAGGAAGACATATGGATCTCTCTGGGAAGGGGAAATAAAATAGATTTCTCTGGTTGACTGGGGCAGCTGGGAAGAGAGTTACTGGGAGAGTTGACAGGATTTGGGGGACATTTTGGGGTCAAGGTAGAAACCTAGTGCAATGGAAACACCCAGGAATCTACAAGGGTCACCCTACCTCAGATTCCTAGTAATGGGGATTTTGGAGCCTGATTTGGTCTTCTTCTGTAACAGGCGAGGCTTCTAATGGAGGCATTGGGACACCAACCCTGCCACAAAACCTTCGACCTACAATTTGCCCTGCCTGTAAGCTGCATGTAAAGGTGAGGCAGAAATTGTGGGAGTGGCCAATCAATGAGTGGTTCAACTTGAGACCCAGGCCACAGGAGGGACCCAGTGACTGACACTGCTGGAGGGCTAGAACATCCCAGGGACCTAGGACAAAACCAAACACAATTGGGAAATAAATAAATATTTAAAAAAGACATTCCTGTTACTCTGCCCTGCTATATATACTTTTAGACTAGAACCTAAGCGTCATCAGAAGCTTCATCCAGCAACTGACAGGAGCAGATGCAGAGACCCACAGTCAAACCTTAGGTGGAGCTCGGAGAATCCTTCTGAAGACAGGGAAGAAGAGTTGTAGGAACCGGGAGTAAAGAACACCACAAGAAAATGGCCCACAAAAATCAGCTAACCAGGGTGCATAGGGCCTCACAGAGACTGAACCAATAGTTAGGGAGCTTGTATCCATCTGACCTAGGTCCTCTGCATATTTGTTATGATTGTGGAGCTTGGTGTTCGTATGGGCCTCCTAACAGTGGAGGCAGGACTGTCTCTGAATATTTTTCCTGCTCTTGGGACCCTTTTCCTCCTACTGAGTTGCTGTGTCCAGTCTTAATATAAAGGAATGTGCCTAGTCTTATTGCAACTTGATATGCCATGTTTGGTTGCTATCCTTAAGAGGCCTGCCCTTTTCTGAAGGGAAACAGAGGAGGAGTGGATATGGGGGAGGAGGGAGGTAGGGAGGAAGGACTGGGAGGAAAGGAGAGAAGGGAAACTGTAGTTGGGATGCAATATATGAGAGAATAATAAATAAAAAATAAACAAAAAAATGATTTTTCAGGTATGCTTGGTGGTGAGAAGGGTACAGAGACCAATGCTCTTGAAATAGAGGCAGCTTCAAATGTTCCACTTGATTATAAATGGGTCATTCTTTGTGTGCCATTTTGTGACTCTTCCTGGGAAGACATGAATAAACAGCTATTCATTCACCCCATACAGAAACAAACTGTAGACCAAAAGAAACAAGTCTGCCTATAACCAGCTTGATGAACCAAGGAGTTTATTAGAATTACTCACAGGTACATGGCTGGCTGTGGGGATTATTTATAGGAACATGGATGACTCAAAAGGCATCTGCATCACCAGAAAGCTCACCCAGCTTGGTGACAGCTCATAAAGCTGCACCACGGGAGCTCCCTGACCCATATGCAACATCTTCACTGAAGACCATCTGCCCACTTCTGTATTTGTAGGACAGTGTCCAGTCTCCTTATGATATCTGTAATCTGCCACCTAGCTGCCGCCCCTATCCACTACTCTCTGAGAACCCTTGTTCTCTGCTCTAGCTCAACCAAGATTCAATGACTTAGAATCCCACAGAGTTCACTCTCAGGCCTTAGGAGAAGCTACCTGGGACCTTTGGAAAGGGACTTATGAATCTTGTAATTTTCTGAAATTTCGGACTCATGAAATTTTGATCAACCTCTTGGGTCTTATGAGCCTTCCCCTCCTCCCTCTAAGAGGGAATATTTCAACTCAAATGCCTTAGCTACATACAGGTGCTAAGAGATACCTACAAGCAACCAAAGGTTTGTGACATTATAAGGGCAGCAACATGCAATGTAGAACACCTAGACGTTGAGGGGTAGCAATTCACATCTGTACAGATCTCTACACTGTAGTAGCCTTTATAAAACCAACGAGGTTTTAAAAAGGACAATGTTTTTATTGTCACTTGACAGATAAGAAAGCTGGGACACATGTGGACTCCAATAAAGGCCACTTGCTTTGGAGGTTAAGGTGTGGATTCAACCTCTACTTTCTCCCACCTACTAGATTTGCAATGATAGTTGTGTATACTACTGTTTAATCTTGAGACGTGTGGCTGTTTTTTTTTTTCTCTATTTCCAAGTTCTTAGGAAGGGAATTGGACCCTGTTCATAGCCAAATATAGATATTCTCTCCCTCTCTCTCTCTCTCTCTCTCTCTCTCTCTCTCTCTCTCTCTCTCTCCCCTGGCTCCTGACAGTGTTGCCTTTTAAATTAATACATGCAAAGAGCTTTGAATAGTCTCTGCTATGTCATAAGGAATATATGAGTGTTAATTAGTACTCTTATCTCTTTGCTCCAGCACCCACACACTGTCTGGCACATTCTGAGTGTACAACAAATAAATACTGATGGAATTGCTGGAAGGTACTCATCATCCTGTGCTGGAAAGAGATCTATAAACAAATAATGGAAGTTCAATAAGGTATTCAACAAGGTAATAAGCATGCACGGTGAATAATGGAGGTGGAGCTGCTTGCTGTGAGATGGGGGATGCGGGAGGTTTCAGTGAGGTAAACCATGCATAGAGTTTAGAGGAAAATGAGCATAAAATTAGCGAACGAGAGTGGATCAGAGACATCTCGGGCAGGGAGTTGAAGTGAAAGAAGTGGACAGGGAGTTACCTGTGCAAATAAAGCCCCTAATCGTGAGAAGGTGATATGTGCTCAGAGCTGAGTGAGCATCAGTGTGGCTGTGGGTTAGAACAGAAAGGCAGACATGGTGGTGGAAGATGCTACTGAGGACCAAATGTGAAAAGCTTTCTTTTTTTCCATGAGAATTTAATATTGTTTTGTTTTGTTTATTGAGTTATACATTTTTCCCACTCCACTTCCTTCCTCCCCTTCCCCCTTTTATGCTCCTTCTGTCCCCCACACTTACAACTTTCTGAGGAGATCTTGCCTTTTTCTCCTTCCTATTTTACAGATCCGCGTATGTCTCTTTGCCTGCAAAATTCAAGATTTCATTTTTTTTTACGGCTGAGTAGTACTCCTTTGTGTAAATGTACATTTTTTTTCCATTCTTCGGTTGAGGGGCAAATAGGTTGTTTCCAGATTCCGGCTATTATGAATAATGCTGCTATGAACATAGTTTAGCTAGTGTCCTTGTGGTATGATTGCCTATCCTTTGGATATATGCTCAAAAGTAGTATTGATGGGTCATGAGGTAGATTGATTTCTAATTTTCTGAGAAACCACCATAATGATTGATTGCAAAAGTGGCTATACAAGTTTGCATTCCCACCAGCAATGGAGGAGTGTCACCCTTACCCCACATCCTCTCCAGAATAAGCTATCATCAGTGTTTTTGACCTTGGCCATTCAGATAGGTGTAAGATGGAATCTCAGAGTTGTTTTGATTGGCATTTCTCTGATAGCTAAGGAAGTTGAGGATTTCCTTACGTGTCTTTCAGACAATTGAGAGTCCTCTGTTGAGAGTTCTCCATTTAAGTCTGTTCCCATTTTTTTATTGGATTATTTGTTCTTTGGAGATCTAGTTTCTTGAGTTCAATGTATATTTAGTAGATCAGTCTTCTGTCAGATGTGAAGCTGCTAAAGATCTTTTCCAATTCTGTAGGCTGCCATTTTGTCTTGTTGATTGTGTTCTTTATATTACAGAAGCTTCTCAGTTTCCAGAGGCCCCATTTATTGTTATTCTAAGTGTCTGTGCTACTAGAGTTATATTTAGGAAGAGATCTCCTGTGTCAATGTGTTTGAGGGTACTTTCTACTTTCTCTTCTGTGGGGTTCAGTGTGGTTGGTTTTATGTTGAGGTCTTTGATTCATTTGGACTTGAGTTTTGTGCATGGCAATAAATATGGATCTATTTTCATCCTTCTACATGTTGACATCCAGTTATACCAGCACCATTTGTTGAAGATGCTTTCTTTTTTCCATTTTATAATTTTTGGCTTCTTTGTCAAAAATCAAGTGTTCATAAGTGTATGAATTAATATCTGAGTCTTTGATTCAATTCCATTGGTCCTCCTGTCTGTTTTTATGCCAATACCAGGCTGTTTTCAGTACTGTAGCTCTGTAGTAGAGTTTGAAGTCAGGGATTGTGATGCCTCTAGAAGTTCCTTTATTGTACAGGATTGTTTTGACTACCCTGGGTTTTTGCTTTTACATATGAAGTTAAGTATTGTTCTTTTGAGGTCTGTGAAGAATTTTTCTGGGATTTTGATGGGTATTGTGTTGAATATGTAGATTGCTTTTGGTAAGATTGCTAATTTTTATTGTTAATCCTACCTATTCAAAAACATGAAAAATCTTTCCTTTTTCTGGTATTTTCTTCAATTTCTTTCTTCAAAGATTTAAAGTTCTTGTCAAACAGGTCTTTCACTTATTTTGTTAGTTATCCCAAATATTTTATGTTATTTGAGGCTATTGTGAAGGATGATGTTTCTCTGTTTCTTTGTCATGTCAACCTGTTTATCATTTGTATAAAAGAGGGCTACTGATTCTTTTGAGTTAATCTCGTATCCTACTATGTTACTTATCAGGTGTGGTTTTTTTTATTAGTTATAGGGTTTTCCTGGTAGAAATTTTGGGGTCACAAATGTATACTATCATATTATCAGCAAATAGTGAAAGTTTGACTTCTTCTTTTCTAATTTATATCCCCTTGATCTCCTTTTGTTGTCTTATTGCTCTAGCTAGTGGTGTAGGAAGTCCTTCTGTCTTTGTGTTGCTTTCATTGGTTAATAAAGAAACTGCTTTGGGCCTGTTGATAGGGCAGAACTTAGGTAGGTGGGGAAAATTAAACGGAATGCTGGGAGGGAAAAGGCAGAGTCAGGGAGAAGCCATAGATCTGCCAGAGACAGACATTGGGAATTTTACCTCGTAAGCCACTGCCATGTGGAGATACACAGATTAATAGAAATGGGTTACATTAAGATGTAAGAATTAGCCAATAAGAAAGTAGAGCAAATGAGCCAAGCAGTGATTTAATTAATACAGTTTCTGTGTAATTATTTTGGAGCTAAGCTAGCCTGGTGGCTGGGATGAACAAGCAGGCCCTCCTCCAACAAGCTAGAACTTCAAATACCATACTGAATAGACATGGAGAGAGAGGACAACCTTGTCTTGTTCCTGATTTCAATGGGATTCCTTTGAGTTTCTCTCTGTTTAGTTTGACATTGACTATTGACTTGCTGTATATTGCCTTTATTATGCTTAGGTATGTTCCTTGTATCCCTGCTCTCTCCAAGACCTTTGTCATGAAAGGGTGTTAAATTTTGTCAAAAGCTCTTTCAACATCTAATGAGATGACCATGTGTTTTTTCTTTCTTTCAGTTAGTTTATATGGTGGATTATATTGACAGGTTTTCATATGTTGAGCCATTCCTGCATCTCTGAGATGAAGCCTACTTTGTCATGGTGGATAATTTTTCCAACGTGTTCTTAGATTCGATTTGCCAATATTTTATTGAGTATTTGTGCATCAATATAGATTGGTCTATAATTCTCTTTCTTTGATAGTGTCTTTGTGTGGTTTGGGTATCAGGGTAGCTGTAGCCTTATAAAAAGAGTTTGGCAATGTCCCCTCTGTTTCTATCGTGTAGAACAATTTGAGGAGTATTGGTATTGATTCTTCTTTGAAATTCTGGTATAATTCTGTGCTGAAACCATCTGGCCCTGGGTTATTTGTTTGTTTGTTTGTTTTGTTTTGTTTTGTTTGTTTCGGAGACTTTTGATCACTGTTTCCATTTCCTTAGTGGTTATAGATCTATTTAATTTGCTTATCTGGTCTTGATGGTATGTGGTACTTATCCAGAAAATTGTCCATTTCCTTTAAGTTTTCCAATTTAGTGGAGTACAGATTGTTTGATATATGACCCGATAACTCTGAGTTTCCTTCTTGTCTGTTGTTCTGTCCCCCTCTTCATTTCTGATTTTGTTAATTTGTGTATTCTCTTTCTGCCTTTTGGTTAGTTTGGATAAAGTTTTGTCTATATTGTTGCTTTTTTTTTTGAAAAACCAACTCTTTGTTTCATTCTTTTATTGTTTACTTTGCTTCTATTTTATTGATTTCAGCTCTCAATTTTATTTTTTCCAGCAACCAACTCCTCCTAGGTGAGTTTGCTTATTTTTGTTCTAGGGATTATAGTTGTTCTGTTGATTCACTAGTGTGGAATTTCTCCAGCTTCTTTATGTAGGCATTTACTGCAATGAATTTTCCTCTTAGTACTACTTTCATTGTGTCCCATAAGTTTGGATGTGTTTTGCTGTTATTTTCATTGAATTTTAGGAAGTCTTTAACTTCTTCATTTCTTCCTTGACCCAGTGGTGATTCAGTTGAGCTTTGTTCAATTTCCATGAGTTTGTGGGTTTTCTGCAATTATTATTGTTGAATTCTAACTTTAAGCCATGGTGATCTGATAAGATACAGGGGCCAAGAAGTATTTAAATGAATACAATTGTGTGTTGTTATTTCCAGGGCTAAGCTAGCCATGCGGAAGCCAGGCTGGATGAAAAGCAGGCCTGCTCACCTCCTCACTACATTCTACTCTGTGCATAGCACCTTCCTTGGTGGGGGGGGCTGTCTCTTGTTTCTGGCATCTCTAATATCCCGGGATTTCTGATGCAATTTATTTTACTTTTATGTCTTCACACAACAGCCTCTAAAGGGAATACAACCCTAATATACAGGGGCCGACTTCAGAAGTCAGGTTTTATTCTGATCCCTTTTTTTCACACTCCCAGTTTATAGAGCAACAAAGAAATTTGTTCAACAATCGCATAGCATCTGCAAAACCTGATCCAGTGATTCTTGGACTACATGCAAAGTTTCTTTTTTTACTGTTTTTAATCGAGCAATATACTTTTCTCTGCTCTCCTCCCTGCCTCCCCTCTCCCCCTCTGCACTCTCCCATGATCCCCACATTCCAAATTTACTCAGGAGATCTTGGTTTTTTTCTATTTCCCTCATAGATTAGATCCATGCAAAGTTTCTAAAGTAAAGATGCTACTAAACTCCCAACAGATCACAAGGGCTTGCATCTGCAAGAGGAAATACCCCATGCTCCCCAGGACAGACTCCTTGATCATTCTTGCTTTGACCACACTGGACCAGTCTGGACTGTGCTTGTACTTAAAGGAGAGAGAAAAGAAAGAGAATAAATGCTAGAAACATTTTGTGCTAGAGGAGGGTGGGAGGGAAGGAAGAGTGTTTCAAAGGTTTTTCTAAATTTAATTATATGTCATTTTGTAATTGTATTTCATAATTGTGTAATTATCCCTGACTATTTTTCTTTAAGTAATAGAACTAGTAATTACATACTAATTGAAATGTGTAATCTCGTCATTAAGATATGTAAATATATAATAGTGTGAAGAAAAGGTAATTACAATTCCAAAGACGAGAAATTCATAGACTAGCAAAGCCTGTGACACATTCCTGCTTCTGTTCCTGAGTTCTTTGCTCCAGTGGGTTTAGAAATCTCACCTGGATGGGAAAGCTAAGTTCCAAAGTCTGGGAAGCATGTGATAAGCAAAACTGTGTAGCTGACATCAACATCACTTACCTTCTTGTCCACAGTTCTACCCACAATGCCTCTTGGAATCAATCTCATTCTCTCTCTCTCTCTCTCTCTCTCTCTCTCTCTCTCTCTCTCTCTCT
>JABTXL010000888.1:1419526-1440523 GCA_025134845.1 Neodon shergylaensis
GAGAGAGAGAGAGAGAGAGAGAGAGAGAGAGAGAGAGAGAGAGAGAGTTCAGACTATCCTGAGAATGATGTGTTTCACTTTCACTAAAACATAATTGAAAAGGCTTAAGTTCAAATGGATAGAAATATAGACAGATAGACTGGTAGTACTTGGGAAGATTTTAGATATCATAGCCAGGTGTGAGCCAAAACAGTAACTTGGGGGCTGTACTGGCTAGTTTTGTGTGTCAAGTTGACACACGGGCCAGAGACATCAAAGAGGAACTTCAGTTGATAAAATGCCCCTATAAGATCCAGACATAAGACATTTTCTCAATTAGTGATCAGTGTGGGAGGGCCCAGCCCTTGGTGGGTGATGCTATCCCTGGGCTGATGATCCTGGGTTCTATAAGAAAGCAGTCTGAGCCAGTCAGAGGAAGCAAGCCAGTAAGCAGCTCCCCTCCATGGCCTCTGTATCAGCTCCTGCCTCTGAGATTCTACCCTGTTTTGAGTTCCTGTCCTGACTTCCATCAATAATAAACAGCAATATGGACATATAAGAGAAATAAATCCTTTTCTCCCCAGTGTGCTCTTTGGTCATGGTGTTTCATTGTAGCAGTAGGAACCCTAAGACTGGGCTTCAACAAGTCTTGGTTATGCCTTAAACTTCTGATTCTTTCATCCAAGAACATCAAAGTGACTAGTTTCCAAAGCTTAGTGTTCTGTCAGCTCTGCATGTTCATCCTGGAGTCAGCAAGGCTTCCTTCCTCCATCGAACTTCTTTATTTGCTCTAGCGACCTCCCATAGGCATGCACTCTCAATGGCCCACACCTCAGCATGAAAGGCCTTGACCCCCACATCCTGGAGAAAGCCCTCTTAAAGACAGATTCAAAGAGGGAACTTCTTTACATTAGACACACTGTCGAACATTAGGTCACACACAGACATGAGCACACACATATGCATACACACACACAAAAAAATTGTATTATAAAGAAGTTGTCAAGTGAGCTGCTGGATGACTACTTGTGGTCCCTCAAATCTCAGAGGTACCTGCAGCTACAGCCAAGATGTGACAACAAATCTGGGTCACTTACTTGTCTCTGGAACAGGAATGTTGAAGTGTGGATTGAGCGACAGAGAGGAGGGAGAGGGTGGCTTCCCTGAAGCTGGTGGAACCCCTCAGTGACAGCTTCAGTGTGGAAGGGAAGGAGAGGGGAGGTTAATATCAGAAGGTGGGAGGGGTAGATGAAGCCTCGACCTGCGCGTGTTATAAGTACCTTCTCTGAACTCCACTGAGATGAGACTTAAGCTGTAGCATGACCCCAGTGCCATCAAACAGTTATGAGACCAGCTCTAATCCTCAATGTTGAAGAATACTTATTATAAGTCTTTTTTTTTCCTATTTCTTTCTTCTGAGTAGTTGCGGCTTTTTTAAAAGGAAAAAAATTCATATTTAAGAAGGCAGCCCACACCCATAGCGATTCCCGCACAGATATGGACAGCTTTGTCTCACATTAACTGACTTTCGGCAATTTCAGGGAAACAGAAGGATCCTCAGCACAAAGATCTTACTTGGCACTCCCAAGGCTCAACAAATGTTTTTCTTGGAAGCCTGGAGTCTCACATATAGTCGCGGAGGCCACAAATGCCAGTCCCACAGCCAGATGGTTTAAATCTGGTGGAATTTATTCAGAAAAGTAACCGCCGCCTTGGCTCAGGTGTTCCTTTTTTAGACTTTCTGTCCCCATCTGCCTCAGGACACACACAATGCAGCCTACATTCACGACAATGTGGTAGTGCCTTAAGTCACATGGCATTCTGAAAGCCATCATCCAACCTCAGAAGTCTCTCTCACTATGTCTGGAACATGGCACTGGGCAACTCCTAGCTGCCACTTTGGAGAAATCAACAGGGAAGAAGGAGGAGAGGAGACAGGGGGAATCACTGGGAATTCACAACATGGAACCCAGGACGTGCACAGGATGTGACCTGAGGCCTGCTGTCCTGCTTCAGGCCTTCTGCCTCAGACTTTTCCATCTTAGGGCTCCATGGCTAGAACATCAGCAGAGGAGAGCAGGTACTAATTCAAATCCTATATAAAATCATGAGTTCAGGGACCTCAGAAATTCCTTTCATTTCTTTGAACTTTAAAATGTATTTCTTCCATCCTTTTTTTTTTCCGAATCTTTGAGTCTCTCTCTCACTCTCTCTCTCTCTCTCTGTGCGCGCGCGTGCACACCACTGTGCACTTGGAAAGGTCAGAAGACAATCTCAGGTGTCAACCCCTCCTTCCACCTTGTTTGAGTCAGGGTTTCTTACTGTCCCCTACTGTGTGCACCAGGCTGGCTGGCTTGTGAGTGTCCAGGGCTCTCCTGTCTCTGCCTCCCATCTCACCATAGGGCTGCGGGAACTACAGATGTGTGTTGGCTACCATGCCCAGTTTTACATGGGTTTTGATGATTTAAACTCCAGCTCTTGTGTTTGTGCAGAAAGCACTTTATCCACACGGAGCCATTTTCGCAGTACTGAACTTCATAATGGCTTTCAATAGCAAGGATAAAAATGTAGGCCCACAGTGCTGCAGATCAATCAGAGGGCATCATTAAGTGCCGGGCACATAATGAATAGGAAGCAACGGTCTTGCCAGGCTTCCTCTTGACAGAGAAGATAATAAACCTTTGCCTGTAGGGTTCTTTCTTACTTCTTAGGAGTAGTCTCTAACTGCTTGGCTGACCCACCATCCTCCCCCATCCTACTACGAAAAAGGACTAGGATTTACTGAGCAATCAATAGCATTCTTTGAATTTTCTCACTTAATTCATCCAACAACTCTATGTAATAAGTAGTTATTATCTCATTTCCAGATGTGGAAATCAAAGCTTGATGAGGTTGTGGTACTTCTTTGAGGTTATATAACTGATAATCTGGGGAATATATTTTAGTGTATGTGACTGCAGGGTCCATTCGTTTGCCTGCTTTGCAGTATATATCTCATGGCAGGCCTCCCAAATCAAGCAGCCCTTTACATAGAACTTCTATGTACTGGGCACTGTGCTGTGTTCAAGGATACAAAAGTAAGTATGAACCAGGATCGTCTCATTACATATAAGCTAGCACACTTAATAAGGTATAGCTAAAGGCAAAGGACATCATGGAAAGGCTCTGGTGGGAAGTTTGGATCTTCACCAATTATGGTGTGGAGCTGAATACTGTAAGATAAGCCTGTGATGGTCCAGTGGCTAAAAAGAAAGGATGTCATAGAGAACAACATTCAAAGGACAAAGTTCAGGGGACTCTAAGAAGGGCCTGAGACAAAGTTTGCACATGGATTATGAGAAGCGTGAGACTGACTGTGCCATGAAGACCTGACAGTACATGCTGAGGGATGTGTGAGCTAGCTGTCACATGGTAGGAATTGCTGATGGGGTCTAAGTGGGAGATGACATTTCACTTTGAGACAGATTGGCCCAATTGCTAACAGAGAAGAGACAAAAATAGACAAAACAGAAGGGAAGCTGTAGGTGAGAGGGCTCTCTGTTGGAGAACATTGCAGTAAACCAAGAAAGAAGCAACAATGAAGACCTCACCTAAGAGTATTTCAGGGGGTGGAGATGAGAGAGAGGAGCCACCTACTATGAAATTTGCAGCATCTACCTGCCTAGGTTACCAGGACTCTATGGAGGATGCAGGAAATGTTAGGCACCATGGCATTTCCAAAGAGTGGGAAATCAAGAGCAAAGGGATAAGGGTGAGAGACATCTATGGAACAGCAAGACAGAGACAGGTGATAGGAAGTTGAATACATGACTAATATCCAGTAGCAGGATCTGGGTCAAAGATAAAAATATGTGGGCCATGAAGAAAGACCATAATCAATGCAGTGGGAACTGGTACGGTCCACCAAACAGAAAACACAGAGAAAAAGCCAAAGACAGGAGCCTGGAAGAGTCCAAGACTTTAGCAAAGGGTGCTGCAAACATTTGCACAAAGAAGATGGAAAACTGAATGAGAAGGAATGTAGAGAAACAAGGGAAGCCCATTGGAAGCCAAGGAAGAGAAACCAGGCAAGGAATGAGCAGAATAAGATAAAAACAATTATTTTTCCAAACTTTTACAAAGTGTTTGTGGAGGCGGGGAAGCAGGAGAGAGAGAGAGAGAGAGAGAGAGAGAGAGAGAGAGAGAGAGAGATGAACTATCAGAGGGTGTTGGAGTTCCAAGCAGTTAGTGTCCAGATGAGTGCTGAAGACTGAACTGACATTAGTCCTCTGGAAGAGCTATAAGTGGTCTTAACCACTGAGCCACCTCTCCAGCCCAAAAGACAATCTTTTTGAGGCATTAGACTGTGTAGACTGTGGATGGAAGAAGACAGCCGAGGTGTTAGCAAAGCCTTGGCTCTAGAGGAGACAGAGGGGCATTGACACTAAAGATGGAGCAAGGATTGTGTTTTAAGAGGAATGTTTCCTTCTGAGATCCTGATGGTGGTGGGGTATCTTGGGTCTTGGAGGAAAAAGCTCAGAGAGCAGAGTAGAATATTTTATTGAGTTTAAAACATATATCTGCAACAGACCTGACTCACATGACCCTGTACTTATCTACATCTGAGAAGAAGAATGAAGAAGTCACTGGTTCGTGGCACAGGCTGAGAGAAAGGAATCAATCCAAGAAACCTTAGCAGATGCTGATAAGAAAAAGATGTAGAGAGTTCATGATAGCTGACAATTGTCCCAGCTGCAGAGAACTTCCAACTGGGTACAGAATGCAGTGGAGACATGGACGTGGTGACAGGCTGGGACAGGAGGACGGAAGATGGGAAAGAAAAAGGGAATCTGGAAATAGTGAATGATAACCTGGAACAATAGGAGGAAGAACCAGCAGTTAATGTCCTAGGACATCACAGCCGGGCTACCCCAGCTGATACCAAGGTGCATGGTTTGACTGTGGACCTGACTAAGAATGTTGAGTCAGGAGGTCAGAGATTTCAAAAACAATACACTAATTATTGCCCACAGCACCTTTTCCAAAATATTCAGAAATATTGAAAGAAGAATGCATGAATACCCAAAGCAGACAGAGCCTGACGTTATGATTATCTGGGGAACCATGGAAGGGCAAATGCTAATTAAAATATGGGCAATATTTGGCAATGCGAAGATTAGAAGAAGCAAACTCAAGAAAATAGCACAATGACTCAATCGTTACAAAGGTACCCTAATTAGTGTCCTTGACACCCGCTTCCCCAAGAATGACATCAAATCAGAAATGCAGATTTTTATCTCAACTGTTCTGCTTCAAAATTAGAGATATGGGTTACATCACAACCCCTTTGAGCTTTGGTTTTCTTCAGCTGGAAAGCACGGATAAGAATACTGTTCTCAATTACAGGACTGAATGAGATTGGGATTTGTAAACACTATATATCAATGGTTCCAAGACATAGATGAACAGAAGAATTTCCTGGAATAAATGACAAAAGTACAGACTGAAGGGATACAGCCAAAAACAGAAGTCAGAGGTAAGAGAGATGACTTCCCATCTCCCTCTTCCTCTCAGGTTCCCATCTGCTTACACGGTTCCCACTGGCAAGCTACAGGAGCTAGCCAGCAAGTGAGCCAGGTGAGGAGCACTGTGGTTGTTCTCTGGGCCCTTACAAAAACAGAGTAACCAGCACTCTCCTCTTCCAGTGCCCCTTCACTGCCTTAATGACAAAGCTCAATCTCCTCCAGAAAATGGTGACATCCTTCCATAATCTAACCATCTTTCCAGACTCTTCTTGCACTCACTGCTCATAGACCTAAGATGGAAATGGAGACACTCAGAGAGCCATGCTGTTTCTAGACCACAGCTTCTTCTTGCACTGCTCCAGCTCTTGGATTTTCTCTACAGGTCTGTTTGTCCTGAGACTATTCAGCCTTTCTCCAAGGTCTGCCTTAAGTTCTGTCACCTTTGTGATTGCATCACGGATAACTTCCGCCTGGGAAGCGCTTCCTCACTCCCTGCTACACTGTACAGATTGCATCTGTATCACATGGATGCTGCCCCTCAGACCGCTTCCCATCAGCCATCCATCATACTTTCACCTGTGATGAAGTCCTATGTGGCCAGGGCTCATATCATACCTATGAGATTGGAAGCTCCTTAAGCACAGAAACCATGTCCTGAATGTCTTACGATCTCCAGTTCCCAATGGTATACTAGCTTAAAACACATCCTATCTCTTTCTCTAATTTGCCAGCTCCTGTACCTTTGATCCCAGGTCAGATGACAACTTCTCTATCTCCCTATGCAGAAAAGATTCATCTTCCCTTTCTCCTGCTATCATTCTGTGTACTGTATGTATATCCCGGCAGAAAGGCAGTGTTCTGGTTGGCAGTGTATTCTCTTCAATCTCTCTACCTGTGTTCAAACCCTGAAACTTTATCATTAAAGCCTATGTGACACTGGAATTTTTTTATGCCAGTTTCTTCATGGAAATGAGTGTCTCAGTAAAGTACTTAGCCTAGCTCTGGGCACACATATTAAATGCAGAATCGGTGTTGGCTTCTAAAAATTTTATTTGCCTCTAAATTTCTTGAAGGCATGTCTTGAATCTTGATATTTGTTGTTCCCCAGATGGCTGCACAATGCCTGTTATATAGTATCTGCTTTATCCATGATTTGATTTCTTGAATAAATATGTGTTTAGTATTCAGTACATATCTGGGTGGGTGGGTAGGTTGATAGATAGATGGGTACCCCATAAAATGCTGGCTAGCTATTTGAAGAAGTGAATCAGTAGTCCATATATGTTTTCTGGTTAGTTCGCCACTTAGCGCAAATGAATGAACAAGGAAATGAATAACTAATAGGCATTTAATAAGGTTGAATGCTTGCATGGTTGAGTTAACAAACAGATTTTCCACAAATAGCAGATGTTCCATAAATGTTGGCTGGTTGCATGAATGAGCAAATACCCCCAAGATGTAGCCATAGCCTGAATTTGATGCTAAATAGTTATGTAGCTTGAGCATGGGACAGAGGGAAGGATTGCTAACATCTGCCCCACCGCACCCCCATAACTGTCGCTAAAATTGTTCCCTTCTCCCTGGCATTTCGAAGCCCACCCCCAACATATGCACTAGACACCTGCTTCTGTATACTGTCTGGGACTTCATAGTGAGATAAGAGCATGGGGATGAGAAGGAGAGCTGAGCAACAGCTGGCCCCACTCAACCGAGGACCAATGGTCCAGGATCCTGTGTTCCCAAGATTGGTATCTCTGCTCTTTCTTTAGTGAGGAGGCGGCTTTCACCTTAAAGCCTGTTGATATCAAATCCTGTATTGCTGCAGTCTTCAGGGCAGGACTGCCCACTAATACACTCGTACATCCTTGACCCCATTCCTCAACCCTGTCTTTCCCTTGACACAGCCCCAGCAACTCACATCTCTAGTTAATGAATTATTCTGTAACATAGAAATCTCACATATGTTGGAGGATTTACCATTTCCATTAAACATGCCACTCATTTGGTGGGTAATTAAATGTGCAATAATGGGCTCTAATTTCCATCTTAAACGACTCCCCAGGAGCAGCAGAAAAGGAGATTCAGGGTGTAATTTTCTGAAAGAGCATTTTCTCCTCCAAAAGCTTTTTAGCGTATGGAAGAAGAGGGATTGAATAAAATGAGTTGGCTTTGATCTTGTACCACATACGGATTTTCTACAGTTGTCCCTCTATGAAGAAAGACACAACACTCCCAAATTAGGGGGAAAAAGGAGGAGCAAGGTCAAGAACAAGAAATGGTCACATTGTGGAAAGGAGGCATCTCTGCAGACCCTGCCACAGACTTGAGGGTCATAAGCCATCTTCCTCCACCCCATACTCTTCACGACGTTAATTAATGTATGCTGCGTGTGAAGGCATATACATACATTTGCATTCATGCACCACCACACACACACACACACACACACACACACACACGAAGCGGCTTTCCCTCCCGATTCTAGAAGTACAGATTGGAGGCAGTTTCAGAGAATGACAGGAAGCACGGGGAAAGAAAAGGAAAGGGTAAGAGCCAGGGATGAAATATCCACTCCCGTGAAAATAGCACAGCTTCCAATTTGAGCTTCATCAGTAGCTATGAAAATAAGTTTAAGTTACTCTCAGCATCAGTTACCTCATTAGTAAGGTGGGAATCCTCAGACCCAACTGAGAAGATAGTTGTCATAATGACAGAACAAACCATGTGTGATCACCATTCACAGTACAGCCATGGCTCACAATAGGAGGCTCTGGATAAATCTGCCTCCCTCCTCCCCTTCTCTCCCTCAGCAGGTATGAAGGGTCAGTTTGGTTAGGTCAGCATGCTGTGTTGTGGCCTCCCTTTTCTACCGTAGCTCAGTCTTTCTTGGGGCAGGGCTGAGAATTGCAGAGAGAGGTCCTGAGGTGAGCCGAGCTCCCCGTGTGAGCACAAAGGCCACGCCACAGGGGAAAGGGGCGAGAAAGAAAGGCTGGACACCTCACTGTGGCTGCCTGGCCTGAGGCAGCTCCCAGCCTCCCTGGTCCACACTCAGAGGCATCCCTCCCTTGGTAGCATCTCTGGGGAAACGACACCAAGGGGTGTCAAGCAGGGCTCCTCCCATAGTCGCACATTTGGAGGACTCGGTAGAAGCAATCACTGCCAGCGCATCGCAGGCCTGGGTCTCTTCTGCGGGTTTCTCTGGGTCACCTCAAGTTGGCACGCCTCTGTAGACGGATGAGGATGCCAAGAACAGGCTGCCCAGCCATAAATAAATTGAGCTGCCTCCCTGCTCCTCTGTCTAGTCCCCATACTAGACCATCTGGAAGGGAGATAAGCAAGTAATCCTGAGGGTGCATCTCAGGGCATCTGAGGCCAGGAAATGAGCTGTGTAATAGCGAGGCTGGAAGCAGGCCCTAGGTGGGGATGGGCAGGAAGGTAAAAGAAATAGAATTACTCAGTTGGCGCAAAGCTGAGGTTCCACTCCGATGAAAGGGTAGATGGACGTGCACTCCAAGTGGTGTGAGTATCCTTTCTGAAGCAAAATAAGACCAGAACCGAAAACACATAGCTTTAGGTTCTACACAATGAGGGAAAGAGAATAGTCTACAATTCCCAGGATTCACTAGGAGCCCCTCCAAAGTTCTTCCATTTTCTGATTCTTGTTATAAGATGTATTTTTATCGTTTTTTAAATTCTGTGTGTGGGTGTGAGTATGCATATGAGTGCACCTGTGGGGGCCAGAGGTGTCAGACCTCCCAGGAGACAGTTACAGGTCACTGTCTGACACCTGACCTGGGCGCTGAGAACTAAACTCGGGTCTCAGGCAGGAGCTCAATAAGCACTCCTGATCCCTGAGCCATCTCTCCAGCCCCCAATTGTTCATTCTTTAAAGCATGCCTTCTTCACCAACTGAATCACTCAAGCATGCTTAAGAACCATCAACTTTACACGAAGCAGACAACTGACACCATGGATCTGGGAGGCAATTAGACTTCGCGTGTGTCTCTGTTGCATCGTCACTGGTCACTTTCCCTTACCATGTTCTTGAGGTTTCTGAGCCTCAGTTTCTTCCTCTCTAAAATAAAATTGTTACAGAGACTGAAGGAGAAAACATTGAGAAGTGCTGAGTACAATGGATAGCATTTAGTTGTTTGTTAAAAAAACAAATTTAACCTCACTCTTCTCATGATGGAAGTGTGCTTAAGATCCCGGCGGGGGGGGGGAGGAATTCATAAAACGCACTTTATACAAGTCCTAGGAAGGACTCACAAGGTTCGCAAGGTTTCACCTCTTTGCAGAACTATTGGCAGTTAGTGACTGTTGGGGAAGGGGGGGGTCTTCTTCTTCAGTGGTAGAGCTACTGTTAAGTCTCACATGCTCCAGGAGATAACTCTACGCCCATGTTCCTGTAGGCACCCCTTATAACACTCAGTAGGTCCCCCACACACAGAAGACAAGAAAGTAGGAGGGGTTGCTGGGAAGAAGAAGGGATTCATCAGGAGTGGAAGGGGATGAGAGAGAGGGATGGAGGGTGAAAATGACCAAAATTCATTATTTACATGGATGAAATTATCCAAGAATAATAAATAAAGTATACGAGTGTTCAATAAATACATGAAAAAAGTTATGCCCTTAGGGTGAGAGTGTTTTGTTCTTTCCGTTGCCTGAAGTGTCTGCCATTGGGTTTTGCACACAGCAGGAGTTAGAGTTGTTTGATAATTTAGATTAAATTCCTCACTGACCAAGAATAAACTATATCAGCAAAAACTAATACTGGGAATGATCGCTTTGTCTGAGGACACTGGGCTGAAGAGTCTGTTAAAAACCCATGTTTAGATGGACCCTGGAGGTTACCTTCTGAGGAATTTATTTGTTTATAAAAGCTTTAGAATATAATGAACTGCATGTAGGCTGCTAGGTGTTTATATTACAGCATTGGCCTGTTTTCTTTTGTGCAAACAATAGTGAATCCCATCTGTCTGCAGGAATGTTGGTACACAAAGAAATCCCAGCTCGTGGTGAGGAAAGGGAGAGGTGCTGATGAGGAGCTGGGCAGAACCTCATCCCAGGTGGGCAAGGAGCTAGACAAGAGAGAACCAAGGAAAACCGCAGCTGCACCATGGTAACAATGGTTCCCTTATGGAAGATATGCTTTGCTTTGTTAAATAAACTTCTGCTTTAGAAACAAAATGTGCCTCTTGACTAAATCCTTTCCTTCAAGAAGGCAACAGGGGCGTCCCTCCCCTCTGACAAATCCGCAAAGCCAGGGGGCACAGGACAAATGTGGAGGTTCCTCATATAGTCCCACACCATAAAGGTGGGGAGACCTTAGGGATCATCTGTGCCTTCCATCTGGCAGGTGAAGACGCAACATCCAAAACGGCTCCACGGCTCCGTCAAGGCTATCAGCATCATTAGTGACAGGGCTGGGACAAAATACACTCTCCTGATTCCACGTCCCTGGTCTTCCCACCACACCAGCTGTCTCCTTCTCTGAACAGGAGGCAAACAGACGACTGGTTTTCTCCTCAAGCAAACTAGAGGGACTCCGGCATCACTTAGCAAATGAGAGGCAGGTACAAGCCCTCACTAGAAGGTGGCTATGGGGCAATAGCTGCCCTAGAGCAGATCCTGCCAAGAGGCTTAGCTGTGAAGCCCCATCCACCTTTCTCTGTCTAAGCTTTGCCAGTTCTAACAAAGTGAGGTGGTGAAGCATGTTTACATATCCAACCAAGCACTGATACAGGGGAATTACACTTCAAGATAATGATATCTACTTTTGATGATAAAAATAGTCCAAGAAAAAAATAGAGGAGGAGGATAAGGAGGGAAGGCTTAGCAGAAGTTGCTAGGATAAGGCTGTCCAAATTCAAAGGATAAAACAAAACCCTCTCTCCCCTCTCTTTTTGCCTCAATCCCTTTTCCCTTTTCTGGGAAGATGCAAGCCAGCAATGTGGTCCTTGGGAGAGTGAAGAAACAAAACTGAAGGGCTAAGGGTCCTGCCCATTGACAGGCACCTTTTTGACCTAGCCCTTCCTTCCCTCCACCCTCTCCCTGCTTCCACATATCATCTCTGCCCACTTCTTCAGCCGTCTGTCTAGGTCCACTCACTCTTTCTGATAACTATTTTAAAACTGCAAATTATAGTTAATAAATCACTTTCCCCCTTTTCTAGCCAGGGGCTCCAGTCCTAACAGGCAATTGCTTGCCCTTCTGCTTTAGTGTTGCTTCCAGGATCATTTTACAGTCCAACTTGATCATACCTTTTCATATCCATTTGTTGGGTGAGGGTTTGTTTTCAGGCAGAGTCTCACTGTTAATCCAGACTGGCTTGACCTCCTGCTCGGCCCTCCCAAGTGCTGAGATCAGAAGTGTGAGCGCCACACTCAGCTTTATTCTTAACATAAAAGATTACGACCCTTCCTTTGTGGGCAACAATGTGCACCAGTTTACAAATGAGAAAATTGGAGTTTGAATCAGTGGGAAAAAACAATCCAGGTCTTGCTTCCTGGAATTTCACTGTCTTTTGGGCCAGCTGTGTTCCGCAGAGATCAGAACGTAGGCCAGAACTCTGTCCTACTAGTTCAGAATGTACATTGGGGTCATATACAGCTGTCATAAGCTAAGACAAAGCAATGGGAAGGGATTTGACATGGGAGGTTGTTTTCTCCCAGAGACAGGGTGGTGATTTAAATACGTAGGTCGAGATAGAGCTGCAATAGTGACGAGCAAGTGGGAAGAGACCAGAAAACATCATCAGAGATCAACCTAATTAACGAGGCAATTCCGCATTGTGTTGAAAGCTGCAGACAGCATCCTAAGTGGAGAATCTGGAGGGAAAACAGAAGGCAGAATGTACAGGCAAAATCAGGAGTTTGGAGTACTCTACTCAGACTATCAGTGTCCGGAGAATTACAGAAGGGAGGCATCATGGCATGAGATGCCTTCAGAAACCAGGGCCCTGGGTCAGGCCTTGGGTCAGGCCTTGCAGAAATGTTCTAATTTGTTTAAGTGAAGGGACTAGGTCTTCCAGTTTTGAAACACAGTACAAGGAAAAGGGAAGTGAAGAATTACTGTCTGAGCAACTATTGTGGTCGGGACCACATTAGACATTGTCGTATCCATTAACAGCTCACTCTGTGGCAGGAGAAAGCACAAAGGGAGCTAACGGTAACAAGAAAGAGACCAGGTTACAGCAGAGCGCCTGAGTGAGAGAGGAATGAGAAAGAGGGAGCCAGAACAGTGAGCCAGGGACATTTTTATTACCTTCTCCCCCATGCAGTTACAGTACGGTTCCATGGTGCTTGGTCATTTAGGATAGGCCACAAGCCGTCTGAAGGTGGGGACTGTTTCTTGCATCACTATATTGATTCTCAAACCATGGCATCCATCAGAATGGCCCACACAGCTCATGCTGCTGCCAATTGTAAAGTACCCCCTCAGGGTTTCTTCTGATTCTGTAGCTCTTGGGATAGGCCTGAGAAATCGCACATGTTTTCAGACTTATGGTTGGGTCTGGTAATTCTTTTTCTTGCTTCCTGGGATTTATAGCCTTGTAGGATAGTCATAGCCCTTCCTCCTCACTGAATAGCGTTGACCGGTGTGGCCACATTTTGAAGTGATGACTGTCTAAGATTAGGATCTAAAGGAAACTGAAGTTTATTCTTTGCCATCATTCCTTTTGCAGGAGAGGAAAAAGCTGCCATGTTGTTGAGCACAGTGAAACACCCTTGTGGGGAGGCCCCAGGGAAGAAACTGAACTGTCCTACCAGCAACTAGCACCAACTAGCCAGCCATGAGCTGGAGCTACCTCAGCAGCAGAGTCAAAGGCCTGGCCAACCATTCAGATGACTGACGCCCTGCCAATATTGCCACTGTCACTCCGTGACAGAACCTAAGCCAGAACCTGCCGAAACCTTGAATGATAATAACAAGTCTAGTATTTGGAGATAATTTTCAGTAGAGACACAGATAACCAGACACCAAATGACATCAATGTAACTGGTCCACAAACCATACTTCAGCAGTGAACGTGTCTTTGCTGTGTGATCATGCTGACAAAATGGCCAGCTCAAGGCACAATCTCTACTGTAATTACCAATATGCCTATGCAAGAGCTTGGCGAGTAGAGGAGTCTAGACCTTCAGAACTGCCCTATGATTCCTCTTTATGGCCTGAAGAATGTCTGTCAGGACAGCCAGCTGACCCCTACGGGGACCTTCCACCCACCTCTGTGCTATTCCTTGACATCCCCTGGAGACAGGAGTGATATGGATGGGCAGAGAGAGAAATATAAGGCAGAAAGAGACGGGAGCTCAGAGCATTTGGTCTGAGATTTTGTCAAGACAGAATTGAGTCTGAGGATTTGTAGGGATAGGATTGCCCCTTTGTTCTAAGGATTCAGTAGGGCAAGAACTAGTGGGTGACTTCTCTGCTTCTCTTATCCTTCAGCTTTCACCCCGATATCTGCCTCCAGATTCTTATTATTAAGACCAATTAGAATTCAAATAACAATCCCCTGTCCTCCCTTTCTCTTCAGGATCCCTCCTTTCTCCCCCTTTCTTTTTTTTTCAATATTTATTTATTTATTATGTATACAATATTCTGTCTGTGTGTATGCATGAAGGCCAGAAGAGGGCACCAGATGGCTGTGAGCCACCATGTGGTTGCTGGGAATTGAACTCAGGACCTTTGGAAGAGCAGGCAAAGCTCTTAACCTCTGAGCCATCTCTCCAGCCCCTGAACCCTTCCGATCTGTTCCTTTCACTAGGTTCCATCCCCAACACACCCATAGCCCCTTTCTTTCCTCTAAAGTCTTCCTGGAGACTTCCAAGCCTCTACAGGAGCTAGCTCCCTGTGTATATTTTACCCCTTGCTAGGGTGTTTCGTCTCCTCTACATTTTTCTCACAAGTCAGTTTGCAGTAAAGCTCCACAAACAGTTACTGATCACTAGCTGCCTGCAGCAGCCAACTCTAGGCAGAGTCTATAGACATAAATAAGATCCACTCGCGTAAAAAAGTCTTGCATTCAAAACTCCACAGGACCAACATCCATGGTCGTCCTTCCATGCCGTACTGCAACCTCCCAACTACCTCATGCCAGTTTTCTCTCAGACTCATGTGCGTATAATGTTGTGACCACATGAAGCTTTATACTGCCTCACCTGGTGGACATGATATGCAGAAAAAGACTAAACAATATGTGTCCTATGGAAGGTGACCTTTCATTAGAGCCCTAGCCCAGGACAAATCCTCTTCTCCAGATATTTGGTTACTGAACTGGCCCGAGGCCTCTTCACTTTGATACCTCACTCTCTCACTCTCTCACTCTCTCTCTCTCTCTCACTCTCTCTCTCTCTCTCACGCTCTCACTCTGTTGGGCTTAGCTTCAGATTTCTTTCTCTTTCCTTACATCTGTGCTTGGGATGTTCGTGAAGCATTTCCAGAATTCACCTGGGGTTTCTGAAAAGAGTGGTGTCTTGTATGTTACAGGGAGTTTTGAATGACAGCATTACTTCATAGCCAAGAATGCTGAGCCCAACATATTCAAATGATCTCAACATGCTGTATTGGGATTAGGTACCACAACCAGGATCCCTTTCCCCTTCTTAGTCTCAGATATCATCTCCAAGACAGGCAAAGACTCCAAGAAGAGAGTGACCAGCCCTGGGGGAGATATTCAATCCAGTCTCAAGTACTAGCTTCACCCAAGCCTTCCTGGTCCAGACTTGTTAGACAATACAAGTAGATATCTAGAAAACACAAGTCACAAGAAGAAATAGATGGACAGTTCCACAAAGGACAGAGGCCATGAGTGTGTGCCCTGGCATAGTTAAAGCCTCATCTCTTCAGCATCTAGCGTCTGAAAATTCTTCAGCAAGGCTGCCTTCAGTCGATCTACCAGGTTGAAAGAATGCTTGATCTCATCCTTGGATCTGCTCTTCCCCAAGACTTTCAGCCTTAAGAATAGTGCTCCAGTCCTGTAGTTACTTGGGCTAGCCGTGAGCCTGGCAGCTTCCTCTCCCTTATCTTCAGAGCACTCAGTCCCCTCAATCAAGCCTAGAATATACCCTACATCCAAAAATATTTCTCAACCCATCCACTTCCACCCTGAGATTCCATAGCTCTGCTGTGTTGCACTCACTGTTATGATTAAAAAAAAACCTGTCCAAAGCAACTTAAGAAAAGCAGGGTTCATTTTGGTTCACAGTTAAAAGGTAGAGGAAGCATGAGGGCAAAAGCATGGGGTGGCTGGTCACAATACATCACAGTCAGGAAGCAGAGAGAGATGGATGCTGGTGCTCAGGTCAGTTTCTCCATTTTGTTCAGCCTGAACCCTCAGCCCATGAGTTGGCACCACCCATATTTAGGACAGGTCTCCCCACCTCTCTAGGAACACTTCACAGACATGCCCATAGGTTTTTCATCCTAGATGATTCTCAATTTCATGAGGTTGACAGTTAAGACCATTCATCACACCTGGCCAGGTCACTATCATCCCTCAACTGAATCCCAAGTTGCCTATCTGTGCTCACACTTGCCCCTTGTGTATACGGCCAGAATGAGTTACACAAAACTATATAGGATAACATCATCCCCTTCACATAGCCCATGAGACCGTTCATGATCTGGCTTCTAATTGCCTTCTGAGTCTCCTCCCAAGTATCACTTCCTTTAATCTCTCCCTGCTAATTACAGTCTTCACTCATCCCAAGTCCTTTATAACTTCTACACTCAGTTCATTGTGATTTAAGCAGCATACGCTTTAAAAAATTCCAGCCTCACAGATGCAAATATGGAAGCTTTTAACAGCCATATATATGTGTGCAAGGGATAAATGCATAATAGCTTTGGAGCCTGTCCTGGAATTAGCTCTTATAGACCAGGCTGACCTTGAACTCCCAGAGATCCTCCTGCCTCTGCCTCTGAGTACTGGGATTAAAGGCATGCGCTACCACTGCCGGGTTAAATAGTCTAGGATCAGGAAGAGCATTTAATAATGCTCTGCTTGACCCTTTGTACTGTCTCTGCACGTTGGACCTTGGCATTGGAATTCTTATCTCTGTTTTCCAGGCAGACTATCAGATGACAGTATCAACATTAAAAATGAAACCATTGTTCCATTAAAAAAAAAAAGTTGCTTTTAATGTGGTACCTGTAACCCTACTATCTGTGCATACTGTTGCATTAAAATCATGAGTCTAGAGCTGGAGAGATGGCTCAGTAGTTAAGAGAAATTACTGTTCCTGTAAAGAAGACCTGGGTTCCATTCCCACATGGCTGTTCACAATCAACCATAACTCCAGTTTCAGAATGCACAGGACATACATACAAACAAAGCATTCATACACACAAAATAATTAAGCCTTAATATAAGCAAACTCAAATCTACCCAGTACTTTCATTGAACCTTTTGATCATGAGTGAGTATATATCAACAAGCAACTGTCACTTGAAAAATACTGCTTTACAGAATTATATGACATATTTTACCATAAACTATCAAAGGTCGTATTATTAATATCACCGATAGTTTCTACCACTACTAGAAAGTTCATAGTGGATTCTCAAGTTCCGTTGAAACTCCAAATGTCATCATTGTACTGTTGAGCATAGTGGAACACGCCTGTAATCCCAGCACTTGGGAACTAGAAACAGGAAGTTCAAGGTTATACATCCAGTTCAAGGACAGCCTAAGTTACACAAGACCCTGTCTCAAACAAACAAATAACACTACTACCAAAAGCCAAAAGTCAACTGTACACTATTTTCCTTGAGGTGATAGTCTGACTGAACATTTTATTTAAAAAAAAAAAAAGGCTGTTAAAAATTGAATCAGTTAACCCTGTCTAAGGGGGAAAAAAAATTGAATCAGTTACCTTTCCAAATTGGGCCTGGCAAAATGACTCCCACAAAGCGGGGTGTTGAGAGGGGCCCTTCTGCCCTCAATGAGGTGGTGACCCGAGAACACACCATCAACATTCACAAGCACATTCATGGAGTGAGCTTCAAGAAGCATGCTTCTCAGGCACTCAGAGAAATCCAGAAAATTTCCATGAAGGAAACTGAGCCTCCAGATGTGCACATTGATATCAAGCTCAATAAAGTTGCCTGGACCCGAGGAATAACACATGTTACCTATTCAAGTATTCAAATACGTATGTTCAGAAACCATAATGAGGATGAGGACTCGCCCAGCAAGCTCTACACGTTGGTAACATACTTGTCGGTTACCACATTCAAAACTCTACAGAAGTCAATGTGGATGAGAACTAACCTGCTGAATGTCAAATAAAGGTGCAGACGTACCAAAGAAATTGAGTCAATTAGGCCCTCCTGGGCCGTCCATGGCCAGGTGAGTGAAAGACAGGCACATGCCTTGCCTGGGTCTTCACAGCCCCATACTGACTGAAGACAACCACAGGCCTGCCCAGTGCTTTGCGTACCAGGTGGGTAGACACCATTATGATGAGTATATAGTGGAGAAATGGGGAGGAGGGGAGAAAGAGAGAGAGAGAGGGAGAGAGAGAGAGAGAGAGAGAGAGAGAGAGAGAGAGAGCAGTCCATGTACTGTGGAGAGAGGCTGAACTGAGGAACCAAAGATGGTGGTGAGCAGGCTGATATGTGTGGCCTGCTTGCCACCTGGGGCCTGGGCTACCACCAAGGGTCACGTCTGGGTTTGTGGTCCTACCCCAGCCAAGGTCTGTGTTGATTCCCATGGCCCATGTTCCCATCAGGAACCACATAGATGCCCAGTTTCTGGGTCTGGGCCACCACCTAAGGCCATGTTGGTGCTGAGGGCCTTGCTGCTGCCACTGGAACCATGCTGAGCTGAGTGGCCTGCACTGACACCCAGGGCCAAGATGACATCCGGGCCTGAGTTGCTACCAAGGGCCATATCTAGCTCCGTGGCCTTAAAGCAGCTAGAGCCTATGTTGATGTCCATGGCTTCAGTTACTACTAAAAACCAAGCAGATACCTGGGGCTTAGACAACCACCTGAGGTCATGTCAGTGTCCTCGAGCCATGCCACCACCAGGGTTATGCCAATCTTAGCCGCCTGTGCTGCCACCTGGTGCCATGGTGACATCTGGGACCAAGCTGCTGCCAAGGGCCACATCTTGGTCAATGGCCCTATGGCAGCCAGGGTCTGATTTGATGACTGTGGTTCCTGCTACCACCAAGGGCTGTGCAGATACCTGCGAGGGTCTGGTCAGCCATCTGAGACCATGTTGGCATCCTAGGGCCATGCTGCTGCTGGGGCAATATTGATCTGGGTAGTCTCTGCTGTCACCTGGGCCATGGTGATATCCGGGCCCAAGTCACTGCCAAGTGCTATGTCTGGGTTTGTAGTCCTGTTGTAGCTGGACTCCAGGCTGATCTTTGTGATGCAAGATACCCCAAGGGATCCTAGTAATCTAGAGTGTTGAAATCCAAGGCTGTACTAAGCCAGCACTACCCTATGCTGGCTCTAGGAGAACTGGCCCTGCTCCTCACTGGCCACTGAAAACAGAAGAACTGGTCCCATCCCAGTCCCTATGGCACAGGCATAAAAGAGCAGGCTTTGCCCCTCGCCTGAGGGGGGGGGGCAGTCCCAGAGGCCTGGACTTACCAAATCAGCTACCACCCAGGCCTATATCCAGGGATTTGAGTTGGCTCATCCCAGCATCTACCCCATCCATGATTCACCAGAACGTGTGAAGGGACTGGTCTTATGGAACCATGGCTGCTGGATCTCCATGACGCGGGGCAGCAGCAGGGGTATCCAGGAGGAGTTTCAGTGGGGGTCCAGTGTTGATGGTGTACCGGAAGCCAGAGGCCTTGAGCCAAACCAACAACTCACTGAAAGGAACATTTGCAAGTAGAGTGGAGTGGACAAGGGGATAGACTGTGACAGATGGCAGCTCCCAATGCCGCTAGAACAAACGTAGAGGTGTCAGAGGGGCAGGAAAGAGGAAGGAGCAAAATGGGTTTTTGTTTGTTCATTTGTTTTGTTTCGTTTTAATTTTTTTTATTCTTTTAAACGTCTGGTTTTTTAATTAATATACAATGTAAGAGTTTTCCTCATGGCATTTATATGGCATATATATTTGTACGATAATGCTCTCTGCCCTCCCCATCAGCACCGCGTGCAATTTTCCTCTCCACGAGTCCACTTTTGGAAGAGTTCCTTTTCCTTTTTCATTGTTCCTTTTCTGGTTTCATGATCTAAAAGCAAAATAAAAATAAATCTTGATCCTAGCAATATATAATAGAAAAATGCTGACTTAGAATAGACCACAAAATATAGTTTAAGATAAAGATAATGAATTTCAGTAAGACTACATCTTTCATAAATTAGGCATTAAATCTAATATAAAAGAGGCAATTAATAAATTGTACTTCAACAAAATTGAGAAATTTTATTCTTCCAGATACTTTTGAAAAGGAGAAGATAAGCCAGTGAATGAAAATGAATATTTGTAAAACACAGATGATATATTTTAAAAGGAACTGTCTGGAATATAAAATGACTTTAATCTTTTTTAATTAATTTTTTTCATTATTTTACAGACCTCCCTCCTCTCCTCCTGTTCCCTCCTCCCACCTTCCTTCTACTCCTCCACCTACTCCTCCTCCATCTCCATTCAGAAAGGAGCAGGGCTTCCATGGGAGTCAACAAAGCATAGCACATCAAGTTGCGTGAGGACTGCGTTCCTCCCCCTACATCAAGGTTGGGCAAGACAGCCCAGCTTGGGTGTTGGGTTCCCAAAAGTCAGCTCAAGCACCAGGGACAGATCCTGATCCTACTGCTAGAAGCCTCACAAACAGACCAAGCTACACAACTGTCACACACATGCAGAGGACCTAGGTCGGTCCCATGCAGGCTCCCTAGCTGTTGGTCCGGAGTCGGTGAGCTCCCACAGGTCGGCTGGTTCTGTGGGTTCCCTGTCATGACCTTGACCCCCCCCCCAGCTCATACAATCTATAATCAGAGAGCATTCATCCAGTAACTGATGAAAACAGATGCAGAGATCCAGAGCCAAGCACTGGGAGCCAAGCACTGAGCTCTGGGAATCCAGTTGAAGAGAGGAAGGATTGTTTGTTTTTAATTAATAGTTTTTAAATTTACTTTAGGGGAGGATGCTACAGGGGTGAGGGGCAGAGATGGAGGGACTGGGAAATGAATGGTATTGGGATGCATGATGTGAAATTCCCAAAGATTTAATTTAAAACTTATGTTATTAAAAATTGAATCAATTTATGAGCCTCCCACACCTAACTAAGGATGTATAGACAGTTGTTAGTTGTTGAAGGAAAAAGGAGGAAGACTCAGTTTTCTTTATGGCCCCTGGTAGATTGCCCACGCTCCAGTAGATGGCTTTATACCCACATATACAGAAGCTGCACTAATTGGACTCAGTAGGTTATTTAAAAGGAAGGAAGGAAGGAAGGAAGGAAGGAAGGAAGGAAGGAAGGAAGGAAGAAAGAAAGAAAGAAAGAAAGAAAGAAAGAAAGAAAGAAAGAAAGAAAGA